>JABCKD010000925.1:0-18793 GCA_013186415.1 Fusarium sp. NRRL 66088 | reverse complement strand
CCCCCCAGCATCCAACAGTCCAAGACTCCTCCCGTTGCTGCTTCTGCCCCCACACCTCCCCCCAAGTCTTCTACTCCCTCTCACGGCCGCACTGACAGTCATGCTACTCCCAAGACTGCCAAGGAGATCCAAGATGAACTCAAGGAGAAGATCAAGCAGGCTACCCAGGCTCCCCCTAAGGAGGAGAAGCCCAAGCCTGTTGAGGAGAAGGCGGTTGAGAAGCCCGCTGAAAAGCCGGCCGAGAAGCCTGCTGAGACCAAGGCCGAGCCTACGCCTGCTGTCAAGGCCGAGCCTGAGAGCAAGCCCGCTCCTGAAGAGAAGGCTCCCGAGGCTGTGCCCAAGATTGAGGAACCAAAGGAAGAGGCCAAGCCCGCCGAGCCCGCCAAGAAGGACGAGCCCGATGAGGACGAGATTGAGCGCATGATCCGTGAGATGGAGGAGGAGGATGCCCGCCGTGAGAAGGCTGAGGCGGAGCACCGTAAGAAGGCTGATGCCGAGAAGGCTGCTGCTAAGGCCAAGGAGGAGCAGGACCGTGCCAAGAATGCGGCCGATGAGGACCGAAAGCTTCGTGAGCAGGAGCGAGAAATGGAACGTCTCGAAGAGGAGAAGGAGAAGCGACGCCAGCAGGCCGAATCATCTGGCAAGCCTGCCCTATCTGTTGCCGACCTCCTCGCTCAGGCGCGAACCGGCAAGGAGCCCGAGGCCGCCAAGGTTGAGTCTGTTACCGACAAGCTCGCCAGCATGAAGATTGGTGACAAGGCTGCTTCTGCGGCTGAACCCGCGACCCAGAAGCACGAGAAGCGTGGTGCCAAGCCCGCCGCTCTGAACTTGACCCCTCTCAACACCAAGCCTGTCGAGCCGGCCCAGCCCAGTGCTGCTCTCCAGTCTCTCAAGTCGGCCCGTTTCCTGAGAGTTGATGAGCTGGCCACTTACCCAGTTGGCATTATGTCCCCCAACCCAGCCACCAACGTAGCTGTGGCCAAGAAGGGCAAGTCGTTCAAGTACGACGCCAACTTTTTGCTGCAGTTCCAGAAGGTGTTTACTGAGCAGCCTTCTCTTGAGTTTGGCCAGCAGGTCAAGTCTCTGATTGGCGACGGCGACCGTTCAAGGACCAACACTCCTGGCGGTGCGCGCGGCGGCTCTCATCGTGGCGGCAACGTCAGTGTTGGCGGTGGATTCCCTGGCATGGGCAACTTTAATGCTCCCCCAGGCCGGACTCTCCCTGCTGGCAGCACCTCGGACCAGCGATTTGCTATGTCCAACTCGGGCCGTCCTGGCTCCATCGGCTCCTTCGGTCGCTCCAACAGTGGATTCCCTACTGGAGGTCCCATCCAGCGAACTTCGTCGCAGGCTCACTTGCCCGGTTCTCCCCGCACCGGCTCCCGTCGTGGTGGTAGTGGCCGCCCTCGCGGTGTCGATGCTAAGGAGGCTCAGGCTGCTAAGACCATGCCTTTGACAGCCGGCCAAGAGCTGAAGCCCATTGCCGTCACTGCTAATGGTTGGAAGCCGACGAGCGTGGGAAGCAAGTCTGCTGCTGGCCCGGCCAGTGCCGCTGCTGCTGCTAGTGGCTACCTCGAGCCCGAGATGGTGCAGCGCAAGGTCAAGGCTGCTCTCAACAAGATGACCCCCGAGAAGTTCGACAAGATTGCCGACCAGATCCTGCTCATTGCATCTCAGTCCAAGGACGAGTCTGACGGCCGAACTCTGCGACAAGTCATTCAACTCACCTTTGAGAAGGCGACTGACGAGGCTCACTGGGCTTCCATGTATGCCAAGTTCTGCAAGCGTATGCTTGAGACCATGAGCCCCGAGGTTCGCGACGAGCGCATCAAGGACAAGAATGGCAACATTGTCAGTGGTGGCAACCTCTTCCGCAAATACCTCCTCAACAGATGTCAGGAGGAGTTCGAGCGTGGCTGGAGTGTCAACCTCCCAGAGCCTAAGGAGGCCGAGGACCAGGATGGCAAGAAGGCTGGTGAGGCTGCTCTCATGTCTGACGAGTACTATGCCGCCGCTGCTGCCAAGCGTCGCGGTCTTGGTCTTGTTCAGTTCATTGGTGAGCTCTACAAGCTGGGCATGCTTACTGAGCGAATCATGCACGAGTGTGTGCACAAGCTCGTCGACTATAACGGGGTGCCTGACGAGGCCGAGATTGAGTCGCTTAGCAAGCTGCTCCGCACCATTGGTGCCAACCTCGACTCTACCGAGAAGGGTCGCCCGATGATGGACGCCTACTTCCAGCGCATCCAGACCATGATGGACATGCCCGAGCTCCCCAGCCGACTCAAGTTCATGCTGCTGGATGTCATCGATCTCCGAAAGGCCAACTGGGTTTCCAAGGAGACCAACAAGGGCCCCAAGACTCTGGACGAGGTTCGAGCCGAGGCCGAGGCTGCCCAGGCCGCCAAGGCACAGGAGGCTGCCCGCAGCAACCAGCGAGGTGGTGGCCGTCCCCCAGCTGGACGAGGCGACGCCCGCAACTTCTCTTCTGGATATGGTGGCCAGACCAGCAACCAGGTCGGTATGGACGACCTGCGCCGTCTGAAGGGCTCGGCCAACCGAACCTCGAGCGGCCCCATCTCTCTTGGACCTGCCTCGATGCTGTCGTCTCGCAGCAACAGCGGCCGACGTATGGGCCCTGGTGGCTACCTCGGCCGACCTGGCGAGGACTCGGGTGCCTCGTCTCGTACTGGCACTCCTCCCACTCGGGAGAACACATCACACTCTAATACCTTCAGGTGAGTTGGTTTGTTTCTTGAGACACTCACTGTATGAGTTAGCTAACATGGTAATAATAGCCTTCTTGCAAACATGGATAATGACCACCCAGCCTCGCCCCCGTCTACTTCTGCCTCACCCGCCATGTCCAAGGCTGTCCCTGCCGACAGCGACAAGAAGGAGAGCGAGTAAAAAGCTCGCTTATTCTTCTTATTCCTCCTTCCTTCGGTGTCTTGCATTTCGGCAGAGCAGAATAGACTAGGCGGCGGGGCTGTGTTTCTTGCATTTACAGGCTTTTCTTTTCCGGCAGACGTGGCCGTGGCCCAAAAGTTGCGCAACGCACGCATTTTTTCTGAACCCATGATATGATACCTTTCCCAATCAATAGACAGACGGATCAGCCTCTCACGACCGCGAGGGGCAACGGCAAAACAAAACGTTTCGAAACGCTTTTTTTTCGGACTGGGATTTTCTTTCATCATGATTGTCTTCACTTCACCGTTCCCCCCTTCATCCATTCAACCTTTCTTCCGGTTGGGCCCCCCTTTTCCTGAACAGGACATGCTCCCCCTTAGCGCGTGTGCGTGTATGTTTCAGTTCCCTTTAATATTGCAGAGGATCTCTAGCTTAATGGCTTGAGGCAGTTTTATGTCGATATTTGCCAGCATGTCTCTGGTTTTCTTTGGGGGGGGTTTCACGGAAGAGGATGGATGGACGGGGGAAGTGTTGATGGAGGAGAAACGTCACGTTCACTACGTCACGTCCATCACATCATACACACGCGATAGGGCGGGAGGCAGGTGGGCGGTGGGCGGTGGAGGAGGTGTTAAGGAATTCGAGGTTGAAAAATCTTTGTTTTTTTTTTCGGAGCAACGAGGCAGAAGGGAATGGATGGAAAGGGAAGGGAAGGGAATAGGGTTCAAAGGGAACCTACCCATCGAAGTTGAGATGGACTGTGTTCAGCCTCTTGTCACCTTGAACGCGGCGACAGCTTCTGGCCATGCATTTCCTCGCCCTCTGCTGGCTTTTAGATGTCGCTGCTACGACTGCCTCGACAGAATCAAGTTCAGGGGCCCAAACAAGGGGCAGACAAGGAAGGGATAACAAAAGAAGACCATGATTGATGATGACTATAGGGCTCATGTCACACCGTGCCTCGTGGGCATATACATTGTGCCAAGGGGAGAAGGAGAAGACTGGTCCGGCCAATACTGGCCTTGCCAGTCTTTTCCCCTTGGTGTCTTTGTATAGAGGCGGTTGACCTGGTCGAGCTTTTGATGAAGGGTCTTTTATGATGCTTTTGCTGTATATCATCTAATTTCGAGGGAAAGCATGAGCCAGTAGTGGTGGAAAATCTACATATTTGTTCAATTCTGGTCTCGACTGATGTTTGTGAAATCATGCATGGTGACTTGACGATACTGAGGGGGAATAGCTTGATCTGATGAGATGATCTATATAATTTGACTTGTAACAGCCGCTTCAACTCAATCATTCATGTCATCTAGGTAAAATAAGGCTTCCTCTTCTTTGGCAAGGTCATCCATTTCAACTCCTAAACGCCATCCGCGCTTGCTATACACACACAGCCTTGCCTCGATCCTTCATTACAATCCATGGTGTAGTAGATGAAATCCCTCAATCCCACGCATTCATCCTTTACATGTACCCAAAGCCCACGAGCCCAAGACTCCGCCGACTCCTAATGCCGCTTGCCCATCTACGCAGCCTTCCTTTCCCATGCCATCGTCATATAAACACACATACCAGACAAGTCCTTACGCCAGCGGCTTGAAGCCCAGCTTGGAGAACAGCGTGTCCATGGCTACCCATTGCCGGCCACACTTTTCGAGGTACTTGTCCACCACTCCCTTGACGGTGCCGAAGCGCACGCGGTTGTGTTCGGCCTGGGCGAGGATGTTCTCACGATCCTGCCTCGGCATGTCAGCCGCTTGAGCCTTGGCCTTGGCCTTGGCCTTGTCCACGTCCCATACGCTGGCAAAGTACAGCAGCTGGGTGTAGATGGCCTTCTCAGTGTACTCGTAGCGCATGCGGCCCAGGCAGTCCCTCGCGAGACCCTTGGGCCCGAGGCAGCGGGTGCCATAGACACTCATCTGGCGGGTTCGGTTGCCACACTGAGAGTCGTCGCAGACGAGCCATCCTTCATAGTAGCGGCTGGTTTGAGTGCGGATGGCGTGCTCCAGCTGAGCTACGATAGACAAAGTCGAGATGGTGGCACTGCAGGCACCGCAGACGACGCCAGACGCAGTGACGCGGTCAGGGGACGCTGCGAGGCCTTCGAACGTGGAGCTAGCCTTGCACTTGCGACACCGTAAGGAGAGACGGGCACAGTCGCCAAAGCGAACCTCGTCGGGGATCTGAGAGTCTAGGGGGTGGATCTCGAGGTCGTTGCTCGAGCTGTTCTGCTGAGTCTGGAACGAGCTGTACCGCTTGATATCCAGGCCGAGCTGCTCAGCCAACTGTGACGTTGAGGTACCGACAATGTTGGCACAGAGACGTTCGACAGGAGGGAAGATCTGCTTGCCGATGTACCATTCAACGTCGGGGAGTAGCGTAGGATCCGCCTTCAAGTCCCCGGGAGCATATGCTCGCTTGGGGGCGGGCTCTGAGCTCTTACTGTCACCCGTGACGATGTACGAGATGACATCGCCCTTGCGGACCGTCTTGCCCCTGGCCAACTCTCGAAGAGCGACTTGGACCTGGGGCATAGAGTCGGCGTTGGGATACTCCTTTGGGCCTTTGCCTAGCTGCGTGTAGATGATGTACTTGGGCACAGGGATCGTCTGCTCACGCATCTTGCCAGCAATGTCACGCAGGTACTCGTGAATGCGGGCAATGGAAACTTCAGTGTCATCTCCAGAGAGAATCTCATCCAGAAGATGCTTGGAGATCTCCTTTGACAGAGCACAGTATTCTCGACGCTTCATGTCAAGACCCTTGACTTCCATCTTCTCGATAAACTTGCCGTCCTTCTCCACAAGGTTAATGGCGGCATACTTCTTCTTGGCTTGGAGGAGGATGCGGCGGAAGACATTGTCGATGTCAATCTCCAGCAGCTTGTACTGGTCGTTGACGGCCTTTTTGAAGTCGTTGCCCACCTTGAAGGCGTCGGCAACATTGTCCACGTTGGCATTGATCATGACGGAGTCAGTGTCACCATAGATGACTTGCAGGGACTTGCTCTCAGCAAGCTCCTTGGTGCTCCGAAGAATCTCACGACCTTTGAAGGTTGTCAAAACAGCCAGCGGTCGGGCATAGAAGCGAGACTTGGTGTAACCCAGACATCCGTACATGGAGTTGGCAGTCAGCTTCAGAGCAAGTTGCTTGATATCCCAGGTAGCCAGCTGTTCAGCCGTGGCCTTCTTATCTTTCATGAGACTCTTTACTTGTCGACGTCTGCTGACAAGGGTAGCAATGAGCCTGGGAAGGATGCCCTGCTCCTGGTTGGTAGGCACGTCGGGAACTGCGTCTTCATCTTCGGTCTGCATAGGAGGTTAGAACAATGATGTAGAAAAAGAACCGAGAATGACTTACCGAAGCTGTCCTGTCTACAGTCGTGAAACAGATGTTGAACTCCTGGATGATGGACGGGTACAGAGAGTTAAAGTCCATGACAAGCACAAACTTGTCATATAAACCCTTCTCAGGCTCAAAGACGAGACCACCCTTGTACTTGTCCTTCTTCTTCCCATCGCCCGCTTCTTCCTGCTGCTCCTCCTCGGCACGTTGCCGACCCCGGAAGGTCTGCTTGTCTGGGCAGATGTACTTGTTGCGATGGAACTCATGGAGCAGAATGTACTCGTTTCGCTCAGCTCGGGTTCCGGTGAGCGTTCGGGCCCACGAGTTACCTGCCAGGTTGGTGAGAACCTTGGTCAGGGGCAGCAGCTGGACGCTAATGGCGAGAGCAGCGATATAATGTGTGTCGGCCTCCATGTGCGTAATGTAGTCCAGGAGACCCTGCTTCTCCTTGGCCCAGGTACTGAGGGCTGTCTCATTGTCGAACTCGCGGCGTCGGTTATCCCCAGAGAGGTACAGACTGCACATCTCGGTCAAGCTCCACGACTGACACTTGAACATGGCAGACTTGCCAGCGTCGTTGGCAAGGTCACAGAGAAGACGGCCAGCGAGGATCTGACGTTCCGCAAAGACGTTGCCGCCAGTCTTTCCAATAGACGGGGGCCATTGGGACCGGCGGAAACGGCCTAGCCTGGACCATTGGTGAATCTTCTTCTCATGGAGCCGGTTGAGAAGTACGCTGTAGTCAACTCCCTCCAGTTGGTGTCCAAGGATAACGTCTGGGTCGGCAACATCAATCTGGGCCAAGAAAAAACTAAGAATATCTGCTTCTTGCCTCTTCAAGACAATCAGACCACGATTCCTCTTCCTTGCGAGCTGGTCGAAGCCTAAGGGAAAGCCTTGGCCATGGGGACGGATAACAGTGAATGTTCGGCACGGGAGCTTCTCTGCTGGCGTAGTATCATTGAGTGACACCTTCTCGTATATCCTTGCACTGATGGCCAGGATCTCCTGCTTGTTATCCTTTGAGTTGAAGGCAGTTCTTAGAGACACACTCATAAGAGTCAATGGTGGAACCTCGTGATTGTCGGAGTCGCTAAGAACGGAAATCATGTTGGGGTGCTCAGCCAACACCTCCAGCTTGCAGTGAGAACCGTTTTTGATGCTGCTAAAGTCGCCATCCTCGATCTTGAGCCAGCAGGGGCCCATAATGTTCTTCCAGAGAACAAACTGCTCAAAGAGGGCAGTGTTGCTGCCAAAGACGCGAGAGTAAGTCTCACCAGGTGTTGGGTCGACTGGAGGTTCTAAGAATCAAGCGTTAGCTAGTGTCCGAGATGATGTTGGCGTAGGACTCACTGTTGTATGGGTACAAGAGCTTCATGTACTGGGCCTCCTTAGGAACGCCAGGAAGTTCAAAGGCATACTTTCTGGTGCAGGCCTTGATCTTGTACATTCCCACCTTCATCTTGGTCATGATCTCGTCGACTTCATCATACACATTAGTCATCTCAACCTCCTCGCCAGTCTCCTCTCCGCCCTGCACTCGATGCTCCCGGGGCAAGAAGTATAGTTTTCTCAGGATATTGTCAACCTTGACAAAGCAACTGACGTATGACCTCGTCTTCTTGTTGAGGACCTTGCCAAAGAGACATAGACTGCCGTTGATTTCCATGTAGTCTGTCCAGAAGAAGTTGAGACTACCGTCTTCCTCAACGGCGTCCTTGTGGTCGATCTTGCCGATGCCCTTGGTCTCAGTTGGTGAGCTCGATACCACATTGAGCCTTTCCGTGAGAGCGTTCCAGGATGTGGAATCGACAGCAGCGCCGTTGGGTTTGACGGGAGAGGAGCTGGCAGGGGTCGGGTAGGATTCCGCCTTGATAATCTTTTTTATCGGCCTTGAACTCGTGAGGTTTACGCTGGTTGCAGCGATAGTGCCCGCGTGGGCAACCTCCATCATGTCGTCGTCTTCATCGTCTTTGGGCTCCTGCTTAACCTGAGCCTTTCTCCGGGCGACCTTGGCGGCGGGTGAGGATGGTGCCGGTCCTTCGCTCATGGGGATGTCGGCCGTTTCGAGGTCCGAGATATCGTCAGCGGCGGGGGGCATGAAGCCATCGTCGTCATCGGCAGCTGGGGGTAGGGGAGATGGTAGCCGAGTGTCGAGGGTCTTCTTCTTCTTGGGGATGGGCTCGGGAGCGGGCGAAAGTGCCCTTGCCTTGCGGCGTCCACCGGACCTCTCGATATTCGAGATGCGCACAGCGGGGGCTGGGATATTGTTATCGACTTCGCCCAGCAGATCCGTTAGGAAATCGTCGTCGGCCTTGGTTCTGACAACCTGGATACAGATTAGAAGCCGATGATGTATCTGTCGAAAGGGATATGTACCTTGGGCTTGGGCTGTGTCCTGCCAGCACCCTTGGTAAAGTATTCGCTAATGTCCTTGTCATTGGCATCTCGCTTTGCTTGCTCCTGTTGGCGGCTCTTCTTGGCTGCAGGTCTTGTAAGTACACGAACTATGGCATTATGCAGCAGCTTCTGCTGAAGAACTAACCAGCTTTGCTAGGTCGCCCACGGACTACTGCCTCTTCTTCACTGTCCGAGTCGTAGGCCTGTACCCGATCCCACTCTTCTCTGCCGTCATCTGCGTAACCCTCGCCGTTGTCGTCGACAACAAAGTCATCCTCGTTTAGTCGGTCACGGACGATCTTCTTGTATCCGGCTTCGTCAACTTCGTCGTAGAGGTTGTCGACCTCGTTGACCTTGTAGTTGTCAAAGGCCTTCTTGCCGGACTGGCGAAGGGCCTTCAGCTCTGCGAGCTTGGCCCTGTGAGACATGGCGACTGCGAGCCTCAGGCCGATGGCATATCAGAAGGGCAATTGAATGAGAATGAGGCTCGGATTTGGTGAATCGGTAGATATTCGAGATCGTATTCCAAGAACAGTCAGTGTCAATATCGACAATATTACGAGGGTTGATGATGAGAAGTGGGTGGAGGTGCTCGATCCCCTGGCATGGCAACCGTCATTAGAAAAGTGGCCAGGCCAACGCGTCAAGGCGCGTTCTCACTTTCGCGTTGCCCGTGTCAATGGTGGGGCTTCCCTTAAAGTGCTTTACAGAGAGTGCAGCCAATAAGAGCTTGATGACCACTGTGGCGGTGCCCTCAAGTACCCCTCTACGAAAGGTACTTTGCATTGCACAAGCGCTGTGTGCATAAACAGCCATGATAAGAGTCAGCACAAAAAGAGTTAGCGTCATTGGCTGTGACGCGACCCTTCCACTTTACGCGACTTGTCCAGTGTTAGTGCCAGCCGACCGTGTCTCTTGAACAACTCTAAGCTCCAGTGGTGGGAGGGTATGCCGTTTTGTGCAATCAGACATGCTGCTCTCAAAACATGGGCGTTCTCCCCACAACAAATGCATTGGCACTCCTAAATATCTTCACATGATATCACGGTTCCTCTCAACCTGGATATCCTTACACTTGCTATTCACAGGAAAAGAATAGGCTCAAGCCAATCTCCTCTCTTCCAGCTCAAGTTGAGGAAGAAGAAAGAGCACATTTTCATTTCTTAACTCCAGGAAAGCTCTATTTAAATTCCTTTCTTTTCTTAGTTTCTTCTCAATCTTTAATGGCTTACTCGCCTGGGTTGTGAATGACTCGATCGCACTATAGGCTTAACTAAACTGAGACCTCCGGCTCAGGCCATGATATCTAATTGTATGGGCATTCATAATGTTCTAGGATGACTAACAGGTATATATCAACGATAACTCTGGTAACCAAGTTCTTAGTGAAGATTTATAGACCCAGGATGCATCGAATTTGTAGTACATACGTGAGTTCAGTGCGAGGTATTGAGACACCCAAATTGAAAGTGGTGTTAGACATACAGCCCCAGATCATGCACAACAAAAATCCATCCCCATCTCTTAAACGCCTTCTTTTTGCCTGCCCCGACCATTTTCCTGCATCTCTATCCTTCATGTCGACATTTAATATACATGGCTTGATATTATACAACCACCAGCTTACTCCAGTGCCATCCAGCACATTTTCTACCGGCATTCATTCATACAGACGTCCGTCACCATTTCACAGTAGAACGTCGACCGCGAGCTTCAGTATCCGGAGGGTCTCTGCGGCGATGTTCATCTTTTGATCTGTAAGAACGACGCCCCTCGTCACGTCTCCGTTCGAAACCCCGCCTCGGCCCAGGTTCCCTCTCGAGCTCCAGCGGCTTTCCCGCCACCGTCGTATCCCAGTGGACGCCGATCTCATAGGGGCTTTGATAACCTGTCATGTCATCCTCTGCGGACTTGCGGCCCAGCTGGCGTAGCTTGGGCTCATGAATCTCGCGGTCCTGGAAGAAGGCATGGATCTCGCGGTTGATGCGGCCGCCTATGGAGCGAATCTCCTTGAGGTCGGCCTCGGGAACCATCTCTTGCTGTATGATCTTGTTGTAGGAGCCGTACATGATTCGGGCGAGGGCAATGACTTCACGCTGCTCGTTGTATAAAATGCCCTGATCCTTTTTCGTTTCGGCCTTGACCTTATTGAAGTAGTGGTCGTGGAGCTGGCGGTACGGCTTCCACAGGCGATCGAGGGCCTGGGCGATCTGCATGCCATAGTCACGCTTAGCGCCCTCGACGTCGCCCTCGTTGGAGCGGTTGCGCAGGTGGTAGTGGGAGGCTTGGGAGACCCGGAGGTAAAGGCGCAAAGTGTGGGGATCAGGCACCGGAAGACGCTTCATCATGGTCTCGAGGGCGCGGGTCGAGTTCTTGATGGCATTGAGGTTGATGTTGTCGGCGATGCATGTCTCCATAGCCATGCGGAAGAATTGGGCGTCGATGCAGTCGTCGGGGATGATGGCGAGGACCTCGGTGCAGTGGGCGCTGGCCTTTGCCCCCTTGAGCATGACAAACAGGCGTGTCCAGCAGTCCTTGTCTGGCGTGATCTGGTGATCTCGTACCAGGAGGTTCCAGTACTTGATGCCAAGAGTGTTCAGGCGCGCCATTCCTAGAACTGCGAGCACGCCAGACAACGTATTGCGACCAGGGGTGGCGAGAAAGCTCTTTGGAGCAACCCAGGCCGCCTTTTTAGATCTCGAATTCTCGCCACTCGTGCTTGAGGCTGAGCCATCGTCCTTTCTGGTCAAGTTGGGTATCCCCATGGTCTTTTCGAGGAGATCGAATACCTCCATCTTCTCCTCGCGCGTGCTACCCAGCATGATCAGGCGCATCATGGCACATACCAGCGGCTCGTCGATTTTCAACTGTACTTTTTGCCACCTCTCCATGACCTCCTCCCACACGGCCTTGCCGCGCCGGATCGCAACCGCAATATCTGCCTTCTTTTGGGTATCAGTCAAGTTCCTCACTCCAGTCCCGGCGTTGTATCGAAGGGCATTAAGAACGGTTGTGTAGGTGTAAGCTGTCGGCGGCCGGTGTACATCGTCGATGCTGTTGAGCACAGAGAACATGGAGTCCAAGTCCCCTGCCCGGTTGCAGATATTTATCACGGCGTTGAGGTGAAACGAGTTTGGCGTGATGCGCTGGTCTGTGAGAAGCCTGTTGTAGATCCTCACAGCCTCGGCCACGGCAAGCTTTGGGTGCTCTGATTCGGCGAGTCCGCGGAATATGACGGTGTAAGTTCGAGCGTTGGGTTCCTGGGCACGCTTCTTCATCTAGAGTCCGAGTTAGAAAGAGTGCCAGGGCGGCAATGCTTAGCACGTATGTTACTTACCTCGTTATATAGTTTTATGGCCCCACGCAGCCGTTGATTCCGCAGCATGTGATCGATCAAGTGGTTCCAGGATACCACGACTGGATAGTTCTTGCTAGCCATTTGCGTCATAAGCAGAGCCTCGTCGAAATTGTCTTTCTCGAGTGCTGCCAGAACCCTTTCCGCAATCTTGTACGGATCTTGCAGGTACTGGAGCTCCTTCATGACGTTCCGCTTCATTCGATCCTTAGCCTTCTCCTCCGAGACGCCATCTTCCCCCTTCTCCTCCTTTACGGCAGGATCAAGTTCAGCTTTCAGTACATCCGTTCCGTTCGGTATCCTCGAGGGTGTGGTCGTGGCTTCAGCACTGAATGCCCGGATCGTCTGTCGGAGGGGGCGGGCTTGAAGGATTGTTGCCGACTCGAGGATCGGTCTCCGCCGCGGGAGGACGTTTAACGTCCGGCGCAAGCACGCACTGTAGGATAGCATCTTTTTGGCCACAACAAGATCTTGAAATCTGGTGGTTGAAGGAGGGAAGGCAGGCGAGAGCCAAGTACAACAGAGGCTTGTTTGACATGAAATCCGGGGTCTAAAAATTCCACTATCTTATCTTATCATACCTACCTATCTCTTCAACCCCCCAAAAGGTACGTACCGCGCCGCGCGCGCTTAGCGTCTCTCAGCCGCGCAGGTCCACTCGCGGGTCTCCTAAAGTCACCCCCTCCCCCCTGCATCATTCCCCAGCACACAGACTCTCCAATTAGAGACGCGCTTCGCGGTCGCAATCCCAACCAGCGTTTCTTTTCTTCAAGTTCCCCAAGACACCAAGCAACAATCTACAATCAGCCTTCAGAGCATCCTTTCTTTCTTTTCTCCTGACCTTCCAGGATAACCATTCATCTGTCATCTTGCCCTCCCGCCGGGCCGAGAATCTACAATCATGGCCAAGGTCGCCACAGACTTCGAAAAGATCATCCAAGAGGGTAAGCGACAACAAGGCTCTTCCACCGACCTCGAACATCATCTCTAACATTTGCTTCCCCTTCCCCCTCACAGGGCGCGAGAGAAAGAAGAACGAAGCCCTCGCCGACCGCATCTTCTCCAAGAACCGCCGCCAGAGCGCACCCTCCAAGCTCAAGGCCGCCCCCGGCCCATCGCTGGCAAGCCGCGTCGGCGTCAAGAAGGTACACACACACTCACACACCGGCCTCGTCAACGCCCTCCCATTGCCCTGTCGCAAGGACCCATGTTAAACCCCATCTCCGTGTTATAGCAGCGCAACTCGTCCATCGGCATCCGGCCAAACCCCGCCCCTCCGGGCAACGTCAACGGCGAATGGACACATGACCTACACCACTCCATCAACGGCGACGATCGCGGCTCCCTGAGCTCCCGCATCACCGCCCCCGGCGCCGCTGGGAAGAGGGCCGGCCGCCGCGCCGCGCGCCTCTCCGCTGCCCTCGATCGCATGGACACATCGACCGATGCGCCGCAGCAGGTCAACATCATCAAGCCCAAGAGCGCAGCCGGCTCCGCCAACAGCAGCAGTCCCATGGGTATGACCATCCGAGGCCTCGCGGGGCCGTTTACGGTCATGGCGCAAAACTTTGCACCCGGCACTACGGCTGCCGACATCGAGAGTGCCATGACTCCCGTGGGTGGTGAGATGGTGAGCTGTCGGATCGTCAAGTCGAAACCCATCATGATTGTCGAGATGGCGTTTACGTCTCGCGAAGGCGGCGAACGTGTCATTGAGACCTTTAATGACAAGACGGTAGGTTTCCTCATGTCCAATTCATCACTTGTTCTCCTCTAACCTCCTCCTAGGCCGACGGCAGAATCATCAAGGTCTACCCCAAGATCGGTGGCACCCAAGCGGCCTCCTCAAGCAACGCCCCCAGCAACGCCCCTAGTGGCCCTCGCAGCACCCGTCAGCCCAAGCCAAACAACAACGACAGCGTTGTAGATGGATCCATGGGCTTCCCCGACCTGATGGACACGTCTAACACCAACGGCAATTCTTCACGGTCCGACCAACTCTATAGCGACAAGCTTGTTGGTGGCAATCGAAGAGGTCGAGGGGGCCAAAGGGGCCGGGGCGGAAGGTAATGATCCCGCCACTTGACCCCGATTCTTTATTTTTTGTCTACCTATTCATCTTTCAAATCATCTTTGGGAGAAGCCATTCGGGTCTTTTGTAACATTAGAAAAGCCAAATCGTCTGCTCGAGGGCAGCTACGGAGGCCAGGGTGTGATATTGGGGCGGGCGTTTTTGGAGTCAATCTCTTGTATGCCATGCGCCGTCGCGGCGCCATTTTGGAATTGATGGAAATAGATACAAGCAGCGGGTATCCAACGATACCAAGATATCAGCTGCAAGAGCCGTAGTTCAATGCAAGACGTGAAGCAGAGTTAAGGGGCAATTCATCATGTTTTATACCGTGACCTATCCACCCAAGACTCAACCCCAGAAACCTATCCCCCTTCCAGCAAAACGCACCAGTACAACTACACGATTGAGAATCTCAACCCAAGAATCTCTCCCTCTCCTCCTGCTATGCAAAGCGCACTTTGTCCTCGTACACCAAACCAAAACAAAACAAAAAATAACAATATCTACAGCCAGGGTACAATCGCTGCAGGCGATATGAGCGAGCGGCCTTCTACCGATCTCGTCAAGCCCCGTCAGCGTTTCGGCCCTGGGTCAACAAGCCCTTCCTCTCCCCAAGCTATAAACAAACAAAAATCAAGTTTGCCACCGCCGGGAGCATACCCGGTTGTATAACAGCCGTGTCGAGGCGTGTCACCCTCGTGTCAAAGCAAAAGAAATCATGCATAAACAAATTCCCCCGTCCATCCCACAAGCAACTACCTCAAGCCGTCCGACTCCAATGGAACCGGAAGCCAGATGTGGTGCTTCCTAGCTCCCCCGTGATCCTCGCTTGAGGCATGTTAGAAGCGTCCTCGACATCGAAATGCCCAATCGGACGGATACTCGAAGCCGCCGACTCTTCCTCGAGATGCTGCCACCACGTCTTGCTTGTAAGCGTCACGCCGAAGTCAATTCGACACGGGTTGGGGTCTCGTCTTGTAGGCGCCCCAAACATCGAGGGGAGAAGGAGGCTCCTAGCTCATTAGAACTACCACGGGGCTTTGCTCAACTACCAACCATGAGCTCTGGCTTGTTTGCCTTGCCATCGTGATCGGACGTCGGGGGCGGATGTTTGCCTAGTGAGTGGATGCGCTCGAGTCACAGGTTGGCGCGGACATCTAGTCCCTGGTTAGGCCAATTCAATGCCAGGTGTTCTGGTTGCCCATAAAACCTTCTTCGAGAGTACGCTCCTCCAGGTTCCGAATGAAGTCCCTCGGTCCTCGACCGCCTTGCTGCACCCGGCTCCCCCTTCGGCCGGCCCCTGTTCGCGTAGCATCTGCCGCCGCTGTTGCCAGGCTCTCTCCAGTTGGTGGGTAGTACGCCGGACTTGGCTGCAACCGAATTGGTTGACTGGGATCGAGGTGGCTGGCCACTCGTTGGATGGCAGCAGGAATGCCGCTCTGCTGCTGCTCCATGGTCGAAGCACGTGGCCGTTGCTGCCTCATGCCTCCTTGTTGATACATGTTGGGCTGGGGCATTTGCGCATACTGACCCTGAGCCATCTGCTGAGGCTGCTGGGACATGACCATTGGTCCATACTGGCCCGACTGCTGGCCATATGCTGAGGGCATGTTTCCATGGCTACCTCCAGGAGAATACATGGAATTGTTTCCATACATCTGCGATTGCACGTGGCCAGACTGGGAATACTGTCCCGAATTCATCGAGGCATAAGCTCCTTGTGCTGCCGAAGCGGCTTGTGCCTGGGCCGCTTGCGCACGCTGCTTGCTGAGTGCCTCGGCTTGTTGCTGCTGCTGGGTTCCAGGAGCCGGTGATCGGTTCAGCGAGCTCGATTTGAGGTTCATGGGTGGAACAAAAGGACCAGTAAACTTTTGTTGCGTGATGAAAGGATGAAGCTTCGCTTGCTGCGGTGACCATCGCTCGAGAGGGTTGATAGTGAGGAGACCGCGAACAAAGTCGATGAAAGCGATGCGATTGTTCATTTCTGTATTTGTCAGTAACAGTCGCACCAGCGTCTGCATACAATGGATACATACCTCGATCAATCTCGCTCTGCTTCATATTTTTCCGAGGCATAGGGTATGACTTGATGATCTCGGGGAGGGTGTTGGCCTGGAAGTACTTCTTGCTTGGCTGCTCTTTAGTGCCGCGCTCGCGGGCGTACTGCTCCATACTCTTGAGGTGATATGTCCGTCGACCGAACTCGTCTTGCCTTTTCTCGAAGAAATCGCCGGCCTGCTTGCCCATCTCAATCATCCAGTTAGGCGGGTTGCCGAGCATCTCGACGATTCGCGACACTTGGTTGTACTCGGACGAACCTGGGAACAGAGGCAGTCCCAGGAACAGCTCCACTACAATACAGCCTAGGGACCACATGTCGATAGCGGAGGAATAAGGAAGGCCGAGGAGGACTTCGGGGGAACGGTAGAATCGGGACTGGATATAGGTGTACACGGTTTGTCGCTCGTCACAAGCCGAACCGAAATCGATAATCTTGATGATGGGGCTCTCGAGATTCTTGAGCAAAATGTTTTCGGGTTTCAAATCACAGTGAATAAGACGAGCCTTGTTGAGGAGTGCAAGACCATTCAGGAGCTGCTGGGCAAAGACGCGGACCAGAGTGGTGCTGAGTCCTCGGAACTGGTTCTGCTTGATAAGTTCGTACAAGTTGACGCTGAGGAGCTCAAACACCAGGCAAAGATGTTGGCGGTGGATAAAGGTATCCTTGAGGCGCAGAAGATGATGGTCATCATTCTTGTCGAGCTTCGTGTTGAGCTGATTGCAGGGTTAATATTCGTTAATGATGGCCAGTGGGTTCTAATCGCGTACCAAATCGAGCACTGAAACCTCCATCATACTCTGGTTGAAGTAGGCTGTGCGGTTCTTGATGACCTTGACAGCCACCACCTCTTGTGTCTTGAGGTTCTGACACTTGACAACCTGACCAAAGGTACCTTGACCCAACACATCCAAAATGAGGTAACGGTTCCTGGAAAGGTTAGAATTGAGCGCCTGAGAGTCGCAGGAACGAAATGCGACGTACTTGTGACCCGCCTCCTCAGAACCGAGAATATCGTTGACGTAGAGAATGTAATCGCTATCCTCGTTGTCGTAGCCATCGTTCTTGACACCTTTACTAGGCTTGGTCAAGACTCTACGGGGATTGCGCGACGATTCGTATTTGAAGCTTGGGTTGCAAATGCGGTATGTAGCAGGCAGATGAACGGTCAGAGCTTGAAGGGGCTGCGCAATCCTGTAAGCACAGAGCGATACGGACGAGCGGGAAACCGCAAAAACTTACGCTGATGAAGCCGCCTTCAGGGTTGGCGCGACGGAACGGAGGCTGCGAATTGACCTTAGGGTGAAGGTCAGACGGAGCCCTCAGCTTCTTAAACTCTGGCACAGGGCCTCTGCTGACGGGCACAGGTCTGCGAGGAGACTTGGGATCGAGGTTAAAGGCGCCATCGATGTTGGCAACAACAGATGAAGGGTAGCCCTCTGGGGGGCTTCCAGACGCGTAAGGGTTAATGGGAGGCAGCTGCTGGCCTGGCTGGTGCGGGCGACCACTGGGAAAGTAAGGGGGCTGAGAGTAATCCTGGCGTGTAGGTGATTGTCGCTGCGAGGTCGGACTGGTGAACTGGCTGTTGGAACCCGACTTGGGCGCATACGGCGAGGTGGGGGACAAGGTCTCCATGGGAGAGTATCGCTGGGTAGCAGACGAGGGCTCCTGGGGAGATTGAAGGTTGACGGGACGGCCGCCCGACAGGTGAGACTGATGATGAGGCCTCATGGGGTACTTGATGCCCGCGTGGGCGTCGTGAGCATCGTGCATGGCAACGTCGCCGTTGCCGTCGCGCATCTGAGGGGGTGCAATGGGGGAGGCGGCCGGGTTACCAGCGGGAGCAGAAGCGGGCGGAGCAGCGCCTGGATGAACGGGAGCGCCGCCGTGGTACTGGTCGTACTTGTTGTATCCGCCAGGAGGAGGAGGCTGGGAGGTGTAGTCTCGGGGCACCTGGGAGTTGCCGTTGTGTCGTCTCGAGGAGCTGGGCGAGCCTGCGGCGGGATATGCCTGCCACTGGGTATCCATGGCGCTGGCAGCTGCGAAAGCCGGGTTGAGCAGCTGAGGCGAGGCGACAGCGTCAAGGTGGTCGCCGGGGTGGTTCGAGGAAGTGGTCGACTGACGGCGGGGGGGCGGTTGTTGTGATTGTCGTCGCCAGTGGGGATGGGGGAATGCGTGGTTATCGGCTCTGGGTCGATGAAGGTCGGCGTCGAGAAGATCCCGCCGAGGGAATGAGGGAGGAAGGAGTGGGAAAAAATGAGAGCAAGAGATGGAGGAGAGGAGAGGCTGGCTGACCCAGCTAGGTAGTGTAGCTAGCTACCTGGGTAGACAGGACGGATGGTTGGCTGCTGCTGGTTGGGTCGGGGTGTAATGCAGTCGCCAAGTTGGAGTTGGAGTTGGGTTCAGGCTGGTCCCGTCGGTCGCGTAGAGCGTGAGGTGCCCGCTAGCTAGTCCAGCAGCCCAGGAAGCCAGCGCGCAAGGTCAGGTTGGTAGGTAGCCCAGGTAGAGAGGCAGGTATGGAGTACCGTAACAGCACAGCTCAGCACAACACAACACGGAACAGAACAGCGCACGCGCAGCACGTACGGATGTGCGAATTGGAGCTCTGGCTCTGTCTGGCTGTTCTGGGGGCGGGAGTGGGCGGGAT
>JABCKD010000924.1:0-15892 GCA_013186415.1 Fusarium sp. NRRL 66088 | reverse complement strand
GGGTGGGTGATGCTCTTGCGCTGCGGCTTCTCGGGGGAATCGTGGTCAAAGGCTGTCGTGTCTACTCCTGCGAATGCAGGGGCTTTGGGTATCGCGGGCTTGGAGTTGAAGGGTTCTGAATGAGTGCGTTGTATGGGTTTGCCTAGCGGTCTGGGTTGTGCCTCGGGGGCTTTCTTCTCGATAGGCTTTGGCTTTGGCTTGAGGGTTTCTTCATATCGGTTCTTGATCTCGGGGAAGATGAAGTCGTCAATGGGAACCTTGAAGCCGGTGGATATACATTCCCATAACCAGTCGCCCGACACCACGGGAACGCCCCATCGAAGTGCCATACGTAGCTTCTCCTTGCGCATAGCAGCGAGAGAACTGCATACCAAGACATCCGTGGTCTTGCGAAAGTCTCCATCAAACTTGGCGCCGAGCTGGGCAACGGCACGGGCGACTTGGCTAAGTTCAATGCCAGTGAAGGCGGCACTACATATGACGAGGTTGCTGAAGGCGGGAATGGGAAAGAAAGGAAAAGGTCTGCCGAGGACATGCTCTGTTGGATCAAAGTAGAGCTTGTTATGAAGACATTTTTCAATGTAATACTCTGTCACAACATGGAGGTCGTCGTAGGATTCTTGAGGGTGGGTATCTGGTTGAGAGCTTTGAGGGACGATCAAGAAGCGGCCGAGGGGCGGGCGAGGAGTTTTGCCAAGGGCAGCTTCTTGTACTGAAGCGCAAATAGAGCCTCCAAGCGTAACTATTGTCTGTTGGAGAACTGATGTCCGTTGCTCAGTGAAGCCGTGGATATAGAAGTAGCAGTTGGCGAAAATGCCCTGGTTCTCTGGGACGATAGGGGCGAGGGGTTGAACTTCGACGGGCTGAGGTTGTTGTGGTTGATCCTGGGGCTTGTTTGCCTCTGGATTATCCTCGTGGGCAAACGAGTACTCTCTCGATGTTGACCGTCCAAGGATGTCACCCCAGAGGTTGTTACGTTGTGAGCTGAGCTTCATGCTGGCCGTCTTCCTTAGCTTCCTAGGTCCTTCATCGGCGGCGATCACGGCTGACCTGGAGCGCTTGCTTGCTGTCCTTTTGAGCTCTCTTGTGACCCAGGCCCCCTTTCCCTGCTGCTCGGGTGGTAGTATAGGATCGAACTTAGTCTCCTCCAAGATCATGCCTCGTGCGATGGACTGGTCTAGCCAGGTGAGGGTGACGGGGTGGATGCCCCATTGCCTGGCCGCCTCATACTTTCTGCCCTCGGGTTTGTTGACGATGAGGTGGCTGCATTTTTTGGTGAGGTCTCCAGTGTATCTGCCGCCGTTCGAGGTGATTTTGAGTGCAATCTCGTCCCGTTGCTCGCCAAAGCCCGTGAGACAGATCATTAACGAGTCCCTTCCTGTCTCCCCTTCCTGCGCCTGGACCGAGGGATCGACACCTCGCTTCTCCAATGGCTTCAGCTGATATTCGGACTCGAGTTTTCGGTAGTCGATTTCATCGTCCTTCTTCCATAATTCGCTGAGGGCCTCGATCCAAGCGGCATCCATGGCCTTGATGTCGGGGCGTTCGCGGGCAACGTGCCGATATTTGGGCGTGTCATAGTCGCCGACAATGAGGTGGGTAACGTCAGGAGTGAGATCGTACTTGTGGACGCCGCCTAGCTCGGAGACCTTGCCAGCGATGGTTGTCTAGAACCGAGAGAATGTTAGGAAATGCGACCACATGATGCGGCACGAGGAGTCTTGGTCTACTAACACGATGCTCAGCGGGGATGCTCGTACAGCACACGATGATGCCCTTGAGAGGCTCTGCCGGGTCGATCTGCACATCTTCATCGTCTACAGCGTTGGAAGAGGCCATGTTGATTCCTCTGCCAGGGGTGGTTGCTGTGGTGTTGCAACCTGGGCGTTGAAGGTTGTGATAATATTTTCCAGACGCGTTGATAACCGCACCGCGTCAAGTGGTCGCCTACGCCGTGACCGGATGGACGTCATGACCTGGCCCCGGGCGGGGGTACGTGATTTTAGGCCTGTGAATCACTTCGCACTGTATGAAGTATCACTAACTGCCACTGAAGCGGTGAAATTTGCATGTAAGTAGGTGAGGGCTTACAGTGCGAATAGAGCTCATGATCTAAATTTAGAGCCTTTCTTGTTCAAGTTTGGCAGATTCATCATGGATCCTCAGTCAAAATGCATTAAATGAAGACTTCATTTGAAGACTAAGAGTACAATTAATAGCAGATATGATTAAATAAGAATAACTTCAAGTTGACCGTGAATACAAGACCAACAGAGTAGAACAAAGTAGAGTTATTGAAGCACGTGCGACATGGCCGCTTCCAGGGTCCTGGAAACTGCCTGACTGCCTAGGTAGGTAGAGACACCTGCCTTACACGCAGCAGCACCAAAAGACGGGCAGCACTCACCTCACCCTCACCCACTGAAGCCCCGCTCACTAAAAGAAACCCCACCATCAGCTAAGATCGCAGCCTCGTCGCGAAAGCTCAGAACCCCTCCATCCACTTGCATCTCATTCCCCTCTTCCACCGCCACTCGAGCGCAACGGCGCATCTTTGGGAAGACTCCGCCGTGCCTGACACCTTCCGCTATCGTTCGGTCCACCCGCAGACCCGACCTTGGGCACCTCGATCTCGTCCTGGCCATCGTTCGGTCCTGGCCTCCCATCAATCGACATCCCTCCGCCTCGCCGAGCATCGATACATACCTACCTCTGGACCAGGGCGACCCTTGGTGCAACATCTCGACCGCCCGCATTAGCAGACGCCGGGTTACTTTACCCTCAATATCTACCAACGCATAGACGAGAACAACTATAAACAAAACCGGAACCACACTCGGATACCTCCAAGATGCCGCCGCCGTCTTCCGCCCAGCAGAAGGTGCTCATCGCCCAGTTTGTAAGCTTGACTGGTGCCACAGAGCGTCAGGCTACTCGTGTACGTTTCTCTCCTAGCAACTTTTGGACAGGACAGGACAGTCTATCTCGGACAGCCTGGCCCTGTCTTGGCGTCAGCCAGCCCCACGATACGAAAGCTCTCCGCGATTTGACTAAATCGGTCCCGGCGCAGCAGTCGGGGGTTGCAGCGGTGACGCCGTTTAGGCTGGAGGCAGTCGGACGATGATCAAGCTTATTAGTTGAACTAACATAGGCTGTAACAGTTTCTCAAGAATGCCAGCTTTAAGATTAACGAAGCCGTCGATACGTAAGTCTTTATTTCCTTGGTCTACTCTGGCTACTCTTACCTCGACTATTCGCGTTACATCACCCTTTTGTTTCTTGTCATGATGTTGTTGCGCCAGCCTGATGTGGTCAATTCATCCGGCCATGCATTGCATCTGGAACCGCCGGGTATGGTTTGCCCCTTGTGCCTCGTCATATCGACTAGGCCCACTACTGCTCGGCTCATTTGTTGGATGCACAGCAGAGTATGACCGACAGTGACGCCGATGGCACTGAAACACTGCTTGCTTCTAAAGGGGTAATCTGAACCCTTCGATTCTGTCCTGGGGTCTTTGACTTGCCTTTCGAACGCCATTGTCTCTTACGGATGATCGGTGGTTGGGTCATGGAAATCTTGTCCGCCTTGATGTTGTTGGATTCGACTTCGATTTGACACAACTACTCCCCTGTCCCGGCTCTGAGACGGCTCTCAACTAGCTCGACACCACGTCTCACCAGAGTCACTCAAACATTCAACATCCTCGGGAGCCCGGGATAGTCCAAATATGAACTGGGAGGGTGTTAAGAGGCGTATCGCAACCCGCGTCATTCCCACCTTGTCCCTATCCAAAAAGTCCAGCAAAGTTGGTCTTGGGTCGTCTTACAAGGGGTCACCCGCAGAGACGTCCAACAAGTCGAAAGCGCGGTACATCACCTCAACCGAGTGCGCAGTAATCTTGTCATGGCCAAGTCGGCTACATCCGAATCCTATCAGCACATCACACACTTGATTTCTAGTAATTTGCTAAAGTATCTGTTGTCACTAACACAAACCGGATAGGTACTTCTCGGACGGAAATGGCAAGGGGCCATCACCAGTCGAGGGCAAGTTGGAATCTTTATTCGACCAACTGCAGGGTCAGTATTGCACAGACGCTTGCTCATGACTCTTTGGCTCATGACCTCGTTTAGACAGTAACGATGAGAAGGACAAGCTGGAGCTTGACTCCACCATGTCTTACCTCACTGAGAAGCTCAAGATCAACATCGAGAACGCAGAACTGCTTGTGGTCCTGGAACTCCTCCAAGCACCCTCAGTGGGAATGATTACCAGGAGGGGTTATGTTGATGGATGGAAAAACTCTGGGTTAGTAACTCATTGACCAACATATATCGCATATATGGCTTGATACCTTGACGAAGAGTAGTACTGACTAGTCATTCAGAGTTGGAGCATCACACCAGGAGCATGCTGCCCATCTTCGAAGACTGATTTCATCCCTCTCCTCCGACCCCACCTTGTTCAAGAAGGTATATCGGTACGCCTTTGTTGCAGGACGGGAACCCGACCAGAAGGCCCTCGGCTTGGAGAATGCCCTTGTCTACTGGGATATCCTGTTTGCCTCTCCCGGAATGGAGTGGAAGACTGCGAATCACGACTGGCTGGACCTGTGGAAGTCCTTCCTCAATGCAAAGTGGACCCGGTCTGTCAACAAGGATATGTGGAATATGACGCTCGAGTTTGCCGTCAAGTCTCTGTCAGACGAGACGCTATCTTTCTGGAACGAGGACGGTGCATGGCCAAGCGTCATTGATGACTTTGTCGAATGGTGCCGCGAGAAGGGTATCGGTAAGGCCGACGGCATGGATGTTGACGACAATTGAAGAGATGGCCGGACTCGTGACGAGGACAATACCGAAATGGACTGGAGTACATAACGACGTGAAACATGGCCTCGGCCTGTTCACCACATAGCATTTGCACAGACAACATATCGTGTAAGGGCCAACCAGGAGCATGGGCAGCGGGCTGCGTTTCTAGATAGGGCGGCGTTAGCCAAGGGCACTCAGGCCACTGGTGTGGCTGCAATTGATGACTTTATGATAGATAGGTAGCGACACAAACAGATCGAGGTTATCGTTGTCTTAGTTGATAACTGAGCTGGGTCATGGACGGCTCAGGAGCATCGGCATAGCTAGGTTCGAGGGGGTTGGTAGTGAAATGCAATGCAGAGATTCTGGACTCTATAATAGTTCATACAACCGTGACTGCCATCCCCGAGGCAGCGTGTTTTTAAATGTACACGGCATCCTCATGCCTGGACTCTTGACTCTGGACATCTCCAGGTCCTTGATCCTTGTGCTCTTGAGTATCCTACAGCATAACCACCCTCCTCTTCTTCTTCAGCCGCAACTGGGTTGTCGTAAGGTAATTATCGTTTCAATTCCCACCCGCTCACTCTATGCCTCGCTGCCTGTCGTCTTCCACTTGGGCGGTCCAAATCTCGCCAGAGTGTCCAGCTTGCCGTCGCCGAGCTTGACGTGAGCGGCGCGGATCATACGGGGCTCGAGGCGCAGTGTGTTACGGACGTCCTGGTGCACCTTGGAGGCGGCGTCGTATCGCATGACAAAGTAGTGGCCGTGGGTGTGCTTCATCTGATGCACCGAGATGGGCTTGGGGAGGGAGAAGACTCCCCAGTTGGCGAGGCCGCGGACGACACCACCATTCTTGAGGACGAGGGAGCCGACAGTCTGGGCGATTCTATGGGCGGAAATGTTAGTCAATGGACGAGGGCAATCGATGGTTTGAAGGGTTCGGTGGAGGCGTACTCTTTCACCTCAGAGAGGTTGCCCGGTCGGACCTATTTAGAGTCAGCTTGTTTAATTTACAGGCGATTGTGAGAGAGAGACGTACAATTGCAATGAGTTCGTAGAGCATCCTGGCGATGACATCTACGGGAGGAATGGGAATGTCACAGAGCAATTCGAGGTGATACTATCGCCGAGCTTGAATGGATTTCTGGGTCTCGAATTTTGATGCCGAGGATCAGCCGTGGTGAAGGGTGGGTTTGAATTCGGTGAAGCTTCATGACAAGTGGGGCACACCCCTCCTCTAAGGCTCAAAGTTGAAAACATTGGATGAAAAGATCTCATGTGTTTCTCAATTGACGTTTGTTCATGATCATATTGATACATCTTCATGTCTATAATACAATGATATTTTGTGTTACACTCGAGGCACGCCTCGAAATACATGGTTCTTCAGAACCTAGATCCGCTCCTTGGACAAGGCCTGCCATATATTCCAAGGCAGCTTCCAACCTGCTGTCTTGACCGCGAAAGGGTCAAAATCAGCTTGTTCTAGCCTCGCCAGGTACTGGGCGGCTGGTATAGCCTCCAGTAATACGCCAAAGCCCTGCCGTATCTCCTTTATTGTGTCACTCTCCCCATCGTAAAAGTGTTCACCTTCTCCATGGTGCTCAAATTCATGGCCTGGATCCTCGCCAGCCTTTAACCTCTTGAGCATCTCGCGTGCTGTGATCAGATGATCATTGGCCCGTGTGGCGACCTGGAATACAGCATCTTGCAAGCCGGGCGCATTAGGACCTTGTCGAAATACCTCCTCCTCTTTTACCCCCGCCTCAGCCATTGCATCCAGCGGAAGAAGTAGGGCTGGTTCTCGTGAAGGGGGAGCTTCGCCAGATGGTGTATTCACTGGTGAAGGTGGTGCTGCCAAGACGGGGATTCCGCGCAAGACGGCCACGATGCCGCATGCCTTTCCAATATGACTCGCAAGGTGGTCGACATTCATCGAGCGCAACGGCAGAGACGCCAATGTTGCATACATCAGAGTCGAATAGGTATTCTCAGCGTACTCCTCCAAGCTTGCCAAGCTCCCAAACGGCCGATTGGACATGTGCTTCTCTCTCGTCCTCACCAGCCGCGACACCCAGAACTTGATGGACTTTTTGGTTGCAGTCCCTGCGCGTGCCTCCAAGTCTTGAAGGCTCTTGTGCAGTAGGATGCAGATGGGTTCGCGGGGGGGACGGCCGGCGAAGGTTTTGTCGATGGACTCCTGCCAGAACTTCATGCGCAGGGTCCCGATCGTGGGGTTGGAGACGAGCTCGGGGAGACGGACAAGCTCGAGGTTGAGGGTTCGAAGGGCGGCGTATGTGTCTTGGACGGGGGAGGGGACGAAGCGGCGGATGAGATGGGCGTCATAGTCGCTATTTCTGGAGGATATTAGCTTCAATTGGTGTTGGGAAGAGGATTAAGCGCACTGTAGTTGCGTATAGCAGTACCGCCTTGCGGATTCGACGTCGGCATCGGTAATGTAGGTTCGGCGACTCGTCCGGGCATGGGCGAAGCCTCGAAGGCCCTGGCCCAGGAGCCGTGGACGATACATGCAGCCTAGCTTAACCCAAGGTTGCACAACACGGATTGATCTCCAGCAGCGAGTTTTACCTCGAAAGCGGCGGTGCTGGTCGTGATATGATGGACATGACGGTCTTGCGACTTAGACACGGCCACCCATGAACGTTGGATTTCCAATCCTCGGGAAATTTTTCATGACGTCGGAGCTACCAGCCACACTTCTCAGCCACATCAATTAACGGCGGTCTCTCAGCAATCGCGCGGTCATGTGATCTCTTGACACCAAGGCGCGCTTGCAATGGCCGATCGCGTCTCCCTGCGCGACGCCGGGACGATCATCTGGGGTTGAGGCTTGGGTTCGACATTCCGACCAAACTTTGAATGGAATCTCTATCTATATCCACTCAATTTGGATTCATTTGAGCAAATATGAGCTTCAACGATTCTCAAGAGCCTCCCGCAAAGAAGCGCAGGTTCTTTGTTGACCCTTCAGAGGCCTCTTCCGATCCAGCATTACCAAGCAACCTCGACTCGTCCCCGCTACAGCCACGAAGACGCTTTTTCAAGGACGAAGATGATGATGTGAAGCTAGAACAAGATGATAGGGACGTACTTGTCGAAAGATCCGCAAATGGAATATCACAGCAATCTCAACCTCCATCCGACGTACAACAAGAGTCGTCCTCCGTATCCTTTGATCAGGAGACCTTTGAAACCTTCATTGGCGACAAGGTCAGCTCTGATGTTCTCTCCGCTATAAGAGACCATTGTGGAAACAACCTCGAACGAGCCGTCAACATGTACTTTGACGGGACGTACAAGAAGTTTATCAAGAAACCGTCATTGTCGACCCCGTTGAGGCCTGCCGCTACCAGCTCGAGCCGCTCCCCAAGCGCCCCCACAGAACGCCCACGACCTACGATATCGCAAAAGCGAATGCCGAATTTTCGATACATAGGAGCATTTGGCGCTGAAGGATGGGCCACTCGAAGCGGAACCAACCTGCTTAAGCATGGCGATATTGTCAAGATTGAGCGACACAAGCCCCTACCACCACCACCAGCAAAAGTCAAGGGGAAATTTGGTTCGGTTACACCCTCAAGGGCCAATAATCTAACCTCAAAGCGGGTTGATATTATTGTGCGCTTCACGACCCAGAGCGGGACAGAAATCGGTCGACTCTCGAAGGACACGGCAAAGTGGGTATCGACATTGATCGATCAGAAGGTCTGCAAGTTCGAAGGAACCTGCGTCTACGTCCCTGAGAGACTTCGAACTAGCGACACCGTATTCCTACAACTACGATGCTTCATACTCAACTCGGCCTTTTTTGATCGCTCCTTTCAGCTGGCTGACGACCGGTCAGCCGTTTTCTTTGAACAAAACGAGACGACCGATGAGAAGAATCTTCGGCAACGGCAGTTTGCTCTAGTGAAACTCTTTGAGGAAATCAATTTGCAGCCGACCGTAACGAATGCTGCTGCGCAGGATGGTCGTAAGGGGCTCCTTAAGGCTGCTGAGCAGGACGAGGAGAAGCAGAAAGACGCCAAAAAGACAACGACCAATGGAAAAGAAGTCACCTCATCAAATTCATCAGACACGGAAGAGGGAGAAGAGTTGGAACAGGATCAACTCGACGCGCTCTACAAGAAGGCGCAATCCTTCGACTTTAGTACCCCTGAGGCAGAACCGGCAGAAACCTTCGCCATGGATCTTCGACCATACCAGAAGCAAGCGCTGCACTGGATGATGGCCAAGGAGAAGGATGAAAAGAGCAATAGAGAGCCGTCGATGCATCCTCTCTGGGAGGAATACATTTGGCCACTCAAGGATGTCGACGACAAGGACCTACCGCCAGTCGAGGGACAGCCCAATTTCTACATCAATCCGTATTCTGGCGACCTCTCACTTGACTTTCCTGTTCAAGAACAGCATTGTCTTGGTGGCATTCTCGCCGACGAGATGGGACTCGGAAAGACCATTCAGATGTTAAGTTTGGTTCATACGCATCGATCAGAGGTTGCGCATCAGGCTCGCCAATCCGCTGGTGGCATCTCTAGTGTGAACCAGCTTACGAGACTGGGCATGAACTCCGAGTCTGTTCTTCCAGCACCCTGCACAACGCTCGTTGTTGCACCCATGTCACTACTATCGCAGTGGCAGAGTGAGGCAGAGAAGGCCTCCAAGGAGGGGACGATGAAGATCGAACTATACTACGGCAACGAAAAGAGCAACAACCTTCAAGCGCTCTGCTGTGAATCCAACGCCACCAGTGCGCCAGACATAGTTATCACCAGTTACGGCGTGGTGTTGTCCGAGTTCAGCAGCATCGCTGCGAAGAACGGCGACAAGTCATTCCACAATGGTCTTTTCTCACTCAAGTTTTTCCGAGTAATTCTTGATGAAGCTCATCACATCAAGAACAGATCATCAAAGACAGCCAGAGCTTGCTATGAGATCTCGGCTAACCACCGCTGGGCGTTAACTGGAACGCCCATTGTTAACAAGTTGGAAGACTTGTTTAGCTTGGTCAGATTCCTAGGCGTGGAGCCTTGGAATAACTTCTCATTCTGGCGGACATTCATCACGGTACCCTTTGAAACTGGTGATTTCATGCGAGCTCTGGATGTGGTGCAAACAGTGCTGGAGCCTCTTGTGCTTCGACGCACAAAAGACATGAAGACACCCGATGGCAAACCTCTTGTGCTTCTACCACCCAAGCAGGTTGAGATTGTCAATGTGGAACTGTCGGAGACGGAGCGAAGCGTCTATGACTACATCTTTAACAAAGCGAAGCGGACGTTCTCGCAGAACGTAGAGGCAGGCACCGTCATGAAGGCATTCACCACCATCTTTGCGCAGATTCTGCGTCTTCGCCAGTCTTGCTGTCATCCTATCCTGGTCCGTAACCGTGACATCGTGGCGGATGAGGTGGAGGCTTTGGCAGCTTCTGACGCAGTCTCTGGTCTTGCCGACGATATGGATCTCGAGTCTCTCATCACCTCGTTCACGGCGGTGACGGATGAAGCGTCGAAAGATAACAACCAAGTCTTTGGCGCCCATGCGCTAGAGCAGATTCGCGATGAGGCGGAAAACGAGTGTCCGCTCTGTTTTGAAGAGCCGATGAATGACCAGACAGTCACGGGATGCTGGCACTCTGCTTGCAAAAAGTGTTTGCTAGACTACATCAAGCATGAAACTGACAGGGCGGTGATGCCTCGATGTTTCAACTGCCGGGAGCCCCTGAACCAACGAGATCTGTTTGAGGTTGTCCGGCATGACGACGACCCTGACAAGGTCTCGAAGAAGCCCAAGATCAGCCTACAGCGCGTGGGTGTCAACGATTCGTCAGCAAAGGTTGTGGCGCTCATCTCGGAACTACGAGCACTACGGAGAGAACATCCCAAGATGAAATCTGTGGTGTTTTCACAGTTCACTTCATTTCTCAGCCTCATCGAGCCAGCCCTGACACGCGCAAATGTCAAATATCTGCGACTTGACGGATCGATGGCCCAGAAGGCTCGAGCAGCAGTCCTTGCTGAGTTTACCGAGAAAAAAGGCTTCACCGTTCTACTACTCAGTTTACGCGCAGGTGGCGTGGGACTCAACTTGACGAGTGCAGGGCGAGTCTTCATGATGGACCCGTGGTGGAGTTTTGCAGTCGAGGCCCAAGCCATCGATCGAGTGCACAGAATGGGACAAGAGTCGGAAGTCCAAGTGAAGAGGTTTGTGGTGGAAAATAGTGTCGAGGAGCGGATGCTCAAGGTTCAAGAGCGGAAGAAGTTCATGTGAGTTGACCGAGTTGAGGGTGACGAATCAAGGCTAACATGTGACAGTGCAACCTCGTTGGGCATGATGAATGACGAAGAGAAGAAGCTTCAACGCATTGAGGACATTAAAGAATTGTTGAGTTAAACTCGATGCTTAACACCTGGGTGGGTATTCTTTGCATTCTATGGGCGTTGGTGAACTACACGACACACAACTACGGCATGGAGTAAATATAGACAGCGCGCTGCGAGAATCATCAAGCGCAGAAATGAATAATGATGATGGGTTTTCTGGTGAAGGAGGTTGCTTCTGCTGCCTACCATGTTATGTGCTGAGTGAGACAACTACCGACGTCTGATCAGCGAAGCCACACATGAAAGCATCACGACTTTTTATTTATTTCCCAAAATTCCGAAACTCAATCAGGCTGTCTGGTCATTTCAGTCATTCGGAAACCGAGGCGATCATTCAGCGAATATTTCTGGTCATGGCAATGTCTCACCATGGTCATGTTCCTGCATTGCCGCGTCCAGTCGCCTTAGACAAGACATCGCGTGACCACGAGCCTCCATCATTCAGGACAACCCATCGCGAACCTGACGCGCCTCACCTGACCTGAGGGTCTCAACTCACTGTTTGGGGGCTATATACGGATGCTGCTTAAAAGAGCGGGAAGCCACCTGGCGACAGCCGTGGTGATGCTCTGCCTTTTGGAGAGTGTAACAAAGACAAAGTGCACACACATTCACTCATTGTAGTTGGGTGCCAGTCAGTCAATCAATCTGCCGGCCGCCGAGCTGCATTGCATATATGCAACACACCCTTTTTGATTTATCTCTAGGCTGCAACCTTTCGTAATATCTTCTTCTTTTTTGTCTTCTTTTGCGGGGTCTCTCTGCGTCATCTTTACGATCTGGAGTCTCTTCAGCTTAGAGACGCTGTCGAAAGACGGAGCAACAACGACGACGTTGCTGCTACTCACGACTCGGTGTCTCGAAAGGATCCAGAGATCAAGAAAGAGGTTGACGACGACAAGGTCGACCTCGGACAACAAGAGACTCGGATTGAGGAGGACAAGTGTCAGACCACTAGAGCGTCTAACGTCGAAGCAGAGGTTGGCTTTGAAGACAAGGACGAGTGTGATAACGAGCAGGATCTAGACGACGGGTACGACAGTGACGACGAGAATCATCTTTGCTCTCTGTTACTTTACTTTATTTCAAAGACTGTTCTTCATCACCTGACAGAATCGTCCAAGGCAAACAACATGGACCGCTTCGCCGAGCAACTCTTTGGCCGCCCAGAGCGCGACAGCTATTCACGAGCTCGACCCCCCGAGAATACAAGCTTCATGGAGACGTTTGCAAAGAACCTCGCAAAGTCGGCTGCCAGAGCAGCTGCCAAGCGTGCCATGGGAGAGTCCTCTGGCAACCGCAGCCACGACCGCACTCGAGGTGGTGTCGGCGCTGGTGGTGTTGGGGAGATCAACCTAGAGGACTTTCGTGGTCTGGGTAGCTTTGTGCTTGGGATGTTGAACGGAGGGGATGAGGATGGACGGAAGGGTGAGGAGAGGAAGAAGGACAAGAAGAGAAAGAGAGATAGGGGTGGACATAGAAGCAGGGGATTCGAGGATGAGGGGGACAGATATGCCTCTGACAAGGAGAGACGCAAGAAGAAACGCCATCGAGTCACCTTTGCAGAGCCATACTACGAATTCCAACGCGAAACCTACCCACCTCCCTACGAACCCGAACCCCAATACGAGCCAGATCCCCGAGAGCATCATCGTTCCTCTCACCGCCATCGCGACTCGAGCGAGCGAGAGGAACGCGAAGAGCGCAGACGTCGAAGACGCCAGCGTCGATACCGTCGTGAGCTAGACCTCAAGTCGCTCAAGACGGAACTCGAGGCCATGTCTAGCACCATCATCTCGCTGAATGCCCGGGGTGCTAAACATCGCGACTGTCAGTTTTACGACAAATTCGTCAGAAAGGGTGGTAGGCTGCAGGATGTCATTGGAAGTACTCTGGGGCAAATCCGTGGGCTTGAGGAGGGAGGTGGTGAGGATGATAGGAAGAGGAGGCATAGAGAGAGGTAACGATAAAGGGGGTATTGCTTACTAGTTTGGTTTGGCGAAGGAGGACTAGGTTTCACGGGAGGATGATAGAACTGTTTCCATAGTTTGGTGTGTGCTTTTTTTCCCTCTTCTTCTTTCCGTCATGCAACAGAAACTCTTTGATATCCAGAATGTTTTCCCTTTCTAATGTTATTAAACAATTGTTCGTTTTCTTTGTCATGTTGCATCATACACCGTCGTGTAAGTTGTTTGACCAAACAACTCGGAGCGCTCGCTCACCACCACCCAAACTATCCAAAGTACATTGAGTCTTTTATAAAAGAGCCAACTTTCATTGTTTGTGGGTTGCAGAATAAAGGAATTGAAAGCTTCATGGGTACAACGGGACGGATGCTAGCCGAAGAAGTATCAAGGCAGGCTTTGTAGCGTCGGTGTCGAAACCCATGTCTTTGTGGGTAGAGATGATATATAGTGAACTATGAATTCCGTGATGTGATGAATCACTTACCTGTGACATGTCGGGATCTTCACTTTTGTGATGGCGCCTATCCGCCTTTATCAGAGTCATAGAGAGCACCTCGGAGGCGCCAGAGGATCTTCCAGCATGGCTCCAGTCAAGAATGCATCCACCGGCTCGATCGCACCATTGAATGGTACACCAATGATACAGCCCATTGTCAAGACTGATGCCATCTTCTCCAGAGGAACGTCCACTCTACATCGCCGAAGCGCTAGCTCAGGGACTATTGGGATAGCAGTTGGGTTGACGATACTCTCCATCATCATCATAGGTGGTCTATTTTACTGCGCTTGGGAGAACACCAGGGCAGAGAAGCGAAGGTTGATGAAGGAGAAGGAGAAGAGGAAGCATCGTCATCATCAACATGAAACACATATTCGCGGAGGACGTCGTCGACACAGCAAGAAGCACCATCACGTTCATAACCATGGCGAGCATCACGACTATTTCGCCAACCTTTATATCCCAGAGCAACATGACGAGAAACACCATCACAAATGCAAAGCCCATCAACACCGACATTGTCGTCATAAACATGCCCACGACCGTCACGAACGCAAGCTTTGGAAGAGGCAGCATCGCTGTCGCCACAAGCACGACAGCCGTCCAAGTCCCAACATCATCGATGATTGGACTCCTCAACGACCTGAGCCTATACTCCAGTCTCCGATTGCCTTTGTGCCAAAGTACGATGGTCTACTGATGAACGAGATGGATGCTCCTCAGATCGGTAGGGATTTTCAAGTAGGAGATTGTTTTCCTCAGCGTGTCAAGGGCGTGGATGGAATCGTCTGTCCTCGTCACGGTGTTGTTCGGGATGGTAGGAAGTAAGAGAAGGGATTGCAGTCGGGGTTTTGAAGAGAATAAACAGGCACACCAATGTACTATTAAAGTAGTATGATAAAAAGAAATAGAAGTCATCAAGGAAGAACAGACTTAATACCAATCAACCAAATCGCAATCAAGACCAAGCTCGTATCACATGCAGCCAGCTTACAAGTTTACCAACAAGGAACCATATGCATCATAAGTACAGTGGAAGAATCATACACGGAAGTGAAGGGTCTAGAACAATGTCAGTCAACTATAACGAATCTAGTTATAGGATACAACTTACCAATATCGTATCATCCTATCCATCTGCCGGCTTGCCTTCTGCCGGAGGAGTCTCTTCGGTCGCAGACTTGGGCGAAGGTGGTGCGCTTCTATCAGAACCCCTAGACCCCCTGCTACTGACGGATTTATGCCTATGATGGTGATGACGGTGCTTCTTCTTCTTGAAGGTGAAGCGGATAGAACCGCAGTACATCCATAGGAAGACGATGACAACAGCGAGGAAGGCGGCGAGGACGAAGCCAACAATAAGGCCAATCTTGATGTTGTTGTTTCGAGAGGGGTTACTAGAGAACTGCCTCTTGATAAGAACATCTCGAGACTGGTCAATGCTGTGCAAACCCCTCTGGAATAACCTCAGAGCCGGGTCAAGCAGGCCATGGCTCTGGGCATCAACGGGTGTCCCAGGGCGCTGGTGCACCGCAGAGACTTGCAGATGGCGCCGGATATACATCCAATCGCAGGCCAAAAGTGGCACGATGATGATATTAAAAGGAAGAAACAGTTAAGACATGAAGGGGAGGGAGAGGGCGTGGGACGACCCCAGACGCGATCGGGACATGGTGGAAGAAGTGGTCGGGGTCGTCCACTTGGGCAAGGCCGGGACAAGAGTGCATATTTAAGCGGGCGATGACGTGGGAGAACAATGTGTATGGCGTGCGTGGTTTTCAACGTGTGCCTCGAGAAGAGTCGAGTGCATATGCCGCTGCAGAAGAGGGCGCCTCTTGCCGGTGGTATCGCATGCGGGCTGAGCGTATCAGACGCAGTAAGACGAGATGCCTAGTTCCAATCAGCCCAACTGAGGCGAGTGGTGATGGTTACCTGCGGGGTTGAAGTTGGTTGGCTGTCGTGGAATGAGGGGAGAGATGGGATGAGGAGACGAGAGAAGAGATGGGGGGACATGAGAGATAATGCAATTCAAGTTGGGTATATATGAAGATGCAATTAATTATGCAGGTATTAACGGGAATTAAAACATGCAAGCCAGAAGCAAGCTATTAAAAGATTCAGGCCCAAGTAAAACAATAATAAATGCGCTGTTGGTTCTGTCTGCGGGGGAGGAGGCAAATAACTGTCCATCCCATCCCATCCCA
>JABCKD010000921.1:0-21784 GCA_013186415.1 Fusarium sp. NRRL 66088 | reverse complement strand
CAAGCCCACAGAACCTGAAAAGACAAAGTCTACAGGGAGGAGGCAGACTGTTTTCAACGTCGCATCGGGAGAAGTGACTACGGGTCCTCCTCAGCGAGCCGGCGCAGGTCATCCTCGACGACAGACTGCTGTGGCGGCCGTGTTGGGTGGGCAGATGCATGAGGAGTTGCGTCGCGGGGAGATGGATCGCAAGGGTGATGTGGATGTCAATGTTCTTCTTCGTGGTGCTGAGAAGCTCTGTGGTGTGTATGAACTACCAGGCGCAAGAGAACGTATCGCCGCATTGAGGAGCAAACACGGCCACGGCAAGAACACGATGGCATACTACGAGGCTCGCGTGGCCGAGCAAGCTGAACAACTCGCGACACTGGATCACAGGGACTGGCTTGGTGATGATGAGGAGGAAGAGGAAGAGGGTGAGGTGTGGACGGAGGAGGATCTTAGAAGAGAGGAGGAGGAGGCGAGACAGATGGAGGTTAAGAAGAGGGAGCTGCAGGTGAGGTTGAGACAGATGGAGAAGGATCTGGGTGGGTTGATGAGGATGTGAAGTGTGAGTGATGAGATTAGATGAGATGAGATGATACCCTTATGAGATATGAAGTTGTTGATATAGACGCCGCCTTATCCTCCGTCTAACTTTGAGCTATTCCCACTATCTCTATGATATATGCACATGATCCAGAGTCTGTCTACTGGCTATCCTTCAGGGCTTCTTCCCTCGCCAAAACCATCTGCTCCAGAAATCCCCCGACATCCTCAGCTCCATCAACCGTAAACTTGCCATTAATGATATATCGCGGCACGCCCCTAACACCCAACTTTTGCATCTCACGCACCTCAGCATCAACCTCTTCCCCTCCATCATCACTCTCCAACCACGCCCTCGCTTCACTCTCATCAATACCAACTCTCCCAGCAGCCTTTACAAGATGATCTATACTAGTGATGCTACCTCCCTCCTCAAAATACATCTTCATAACCTCCAACGCAACCTCAGTCTGCAAATCCACTCTATCCATCTTCTTCGCCGCCAACTTCTCCAACCGATGCGCATCCCTAGTATTCCCAATCGTACCCCCAAAGTCAAAAACCAACCCCTCACGCTTCGCAATATCTCCCAGTCGATTCTTCATCCCCGACACATTCTCCTCGCCGACTTTGGACGACATCTTCTCCAGGAGCGGCTGCGGCTTGGCGTGAGGGTCGAGTTGGTAGGCGTGCCAGGTGGTGGTGACCACGTCGCTGGAGGAGACGGTCTTGCGGTAGAGGGATATGGCGCGGGTTAGGCGGAGGGCGCCGATGTAGCACCAGGGGCAGACGGGGTCTGATATGGCTGTTATGGAGATGGTGGGCATTGTGCAATTGTTTGATGGTGGGTGTGTGAGTTGTGTAAGTGGAAGTGTGACGTGATATTGCCGTGATAAAGGGACAATTGAAAGTAGAGATGATTGAAATAATTAGCTATGTCATGACTGGAGATGAAAACATGACCTATTTAAATACAGTCCTGTTGCAGCCTGTCTCCGGCAAGTCCGTCGCGGAATGTGTATAGCCTCACTAGACGGGCGGAGTTCCGCCCACTGAGGAATACGCGTCTGAGGCGAAAAGGGGTAGTTCAACGAGCTTAGCAACCAGGCTGCCATTTTACGTCTGGAATACATAGTGAGGTTTATCTTGTTCATGCAAGTTGGGATTGCTCCCTGGGTATCATATCTATCTTTCATCCAAACTCAAGTCATGATCTCCGCTCAACTCCGCTCCTTCGTCTATCATAAGGTTCATGTCTATATGAAGATGTTCTTTGAGAACGCCCTCCTCGAGGTCTATAAAAGTCGCCATGTCGTCTAGAAGCACCCCAACTCTTATCCTGTTCAGCATTAGCCTGATGATACCTTTGCCCAACTGCTTCCCCGTCCGGTTCACTTGCGCGGCCACTTGTCGCCGAGACCTCGTCATACTGAACAGCTCGATCCCAATCCGCAAGTTTAGTAAAGGGACTCCGTAGCCAAGCTCTCAGCTCATGCAAAAATAATCGCGTGCTGTCTCGCCCCAGAAAATCCGAGATCATGTTCTCGGCTTGGCCAGCACTTCCCATAATGTCGACCGACTTTAACACAGCAATGATGTACTCGAGGAGAAACTCTGCATTGTTCGCCCTCCGTCTGTCCACGGCAGTCCTAGCATTACCATCTCCAGGCCGAGGCTCTTCGTTATCGGGGGTAAGAAACGAAAAGACCTGCAGCTCTCTTCGAATCCACATCCGTGCGCGCGACACCAGCTCGGCATCCGCACAGAACGCCGCCGGCGTCAATTCTCTATAGCGAGAGAGACGGTTCGAGCCAACATGCATTGAGTATCGATTATGACGGTAAACGTCCCGACGCCTTGCGATCTCGTTCGAGGGGTTCGGGGGTGTCTCGTAGCGGGATCTCGAGTAACGACGTCGCCGTGGCAAATTCCTACGGACAGAGTATAAAGAATATGGCCTCGCATCGGGTCGCTGGCTCGGCGGCTTCGGAGAAGATTTCGGGACGACATAGGTTTTAGGCACAGGCTCATCCAGGGCGTGGCGAACCTGAGAGATGGTTGCCTTGCAGAGAGGGCATTTCGGCGTCTGCTCGAGCCAGCTGAGGAGGCACAGATAGTCAAAGTTTCGGTGCTGACAAGGGACTACCTCGCAGGCTTCGGTGATGCCCTCGAGGCAGATGACGCAGCATTCGACGGCATCTTCTTGCCTGGTCGCTATCTCTTCGAGCGTGCTTTGGAGGACTTGGCGTTCGAGGTCGTCGCTTGACCGATCTGCCTCCATGGCGAGGGCAGAGATATGTGGGAGAGTTACAGTAACTCGTACGCTGCGATGAAACGGCCCAAAGACTCTGGGGTTTGAAGTTCGAGGTTGGAGGTGCGAAGATCCATATTGGTGGATGGGTGAATTAGAAATACGTACCCGGACGTGGGGAAAGAAACGTCCGAAAGTACATTGTACCCACTGACCTGGCGCGCGGCTACACTGAAAAGCATGGGATGCCGGTGGTAGCAGAGAGTTCTCTAAGCTGAAGATCACAATAAACCTACTCGAATATAGGTAAAGCTATAGAATATTCTGGTATGAGTTTTATTAAAATTTCATAGAATTTTATACGGGGTTTTCTATGCGCTTCCCTAACATCTTCATGAGCTTAGGACAACCCTTGTCAGAGAGTCACACCAACTTCTCGGGTGGGCCCGAGGGTCCCGCGTCTTCCCTGCACCCGCCATGACGTTAGACCCGCCCACCCCTGCTATTCTCGTGTTGAGTGGTTCGCGTCAACACGCGTTTACGCCAAACCGCGACAATCCACCACCATAATTACCTACCTACCTCCCCACATACCTTCTCCCCTCTCCCTCTTCATACTTCCACCTTTTCTTCCACACATTCACACACCACAATCGAATCACGATGGATGAACAAACAAAAGCCGAATATGAAGCTCAATCGCAGCAGCTACGCGTCGACCTCAAGACATGGGAGACTAACTGGGCAAAGTCGCACAAGGGCAAGAAGCCAGGAAGGGGTGATATCAAGGCCAACCAGGAAATCGGTACGAAACATGAACTGCAAGTCAGAGCACGGCACTGACGAATCCACAGCCTTGAAATACAAGCAATACAACAAACTCCGCGATATCCTCTCAGGCAAGGTGCCGCCGCCTTCCAAGGACTCCTCACAGCCTAGGAAGCGTAAGCCAGATACTCTTCCCGCCGAGACGCCTACCAAACGCACCAAGAACATCGAGACTCCAGCGAAGAACAGGATCCAGGACCACGATGAAGAGCTCATGAACACACCCGCCATTTCACGGAAACTGTTCAGCCCAGCGTCGGTGACCTCGGTTGGCCCAACACCTCAACGAGATGGCCGTGTCCTCGGGCTATTTGATCTACTAGTGGAGAAAGAGCTAGGAACACCAACAAAATCAGGCTCTGCAACCAAGACAGGAACTAGCAGCAGGGTTGATGCGACCCCAACCAAGCGATCTACCCCGATGGACGAGGAAGCCAGCGACAAGCTTGGCCGGACACCCATGTCGTCTAGCAAGCGACAGAGGTTGAACCACTTCATGACGCCATTGAAGAACCGCGATGGAAACGTCGACGCCGTCACTCCCTCATCAGTCTCGAAGCTTCAGTTTGACACGCCAGCTTTCCTGAAGCGCAATTCCCTTCCAGTACTCGACGAGAATGGCGACTTTGATGCTCCAGCGCCTCTGCGGTTGCCACGCAAGCCTTTCACAAGGGGGCTAAGCGAGATTGTTGCTAGCCTTCGAAAGGTGGAGGAGGAAAACCTGGACGATGATTTGGACGCGTTGAGAGAGATGGAGAATGAGGATATGGGCGAGCCCAAGCCCAAGACGCTCTTCCCACCTAAGCCGAAGGACGATGTGCTGGTTGCAGACACTCAAACACGCCAACTGCCCCTTGGCGGATTTGATGATGAGGGCATGTATGACAGCCCGGAGGAGGATCAATTGGAACGCGATGGTCAACCCATGCGAACATATAAGAAGAAGGGCCAGAAGCGAACGACGAGACTGGTCAAGATGCGCCCGATCCTAACGAAGAGACCAACCAACCTGGGCGAGGGCCCTGGAAGTGACGTGGAGAATGATGAGTTCGTTCCTGAAACGCAGAACCCCGACGACGATGGCGAATTTGATTTGGAGGAGTCCGAGAAGAAGAAGAAGAAGAAGCCCGCTGCTAAGAAGGAGGGCACGGTGAAGAAGGCTGCTCGAAAGGTGAATGAGCTGGCTCATGCAAACTTCCAGCACCTAAAGCTACGAAATCATGGAGCCAAGGGTGGACCGGGATACAACAGCAGGTTCCGACGACGTCGTTAAGGGGTATACATTCATGGCTTTTCATGATTTGCATTTTAGACAGGCGTTCTGGAATCAGGGAGATACCACTAGAGATAACGGTCGGTGCATGTGTTTTAATTGCATCATGAAAAGCTGTAATAGAATGACTTTACCCTTTCCAATTGGCACAAACTTGACAAGAAGTGATGCTATGTGATATCAGGATTTCTATCATGAAGAGGCGATAGATACCATAGTGGTTGCTTGCTGCCTTGAACCATGACTTAAAACAGTTAGAGGTGAATTGAAATTGAAATGGCGCTAAACCGCTTCAAGGTCTCCACACAACTCAATGGGTTTAGGATCCAATATTTTTTCTATGGCACGTCCCAAAATCCTCACGTCTTTTACAATCGCCTCGCCTCAAAGAAACGCGACTTAAATTGCGACCCTCGAATTCATTTTTTTTTTCTCATTCTTCAGAGTCACAGAATATTTTCATTCTTGTGACTATAGATCCTGGGTTTTCTTTGGATCTTTACAAGGAGAAGAGGTGTTGTTGTGGCTATCGCGAGTCACGCGCCGATGACTGAGCGCGTATCAAGAACAAATCTTTCCGAAAATTGTTTCCTCTTGTGTGTCAATGTCAAGAGAATTGACACCTTCATTTAAGCATCAGGGCGTGTTTTATTTGCTTCGGTGGGATCAGAGAAGACCCTGACTGAGAGAAGAAGAGTAACTGCCTCCCTCTCTTTATCAGAGCGCGTGTCGAGTTTTATATCCAAGCCACTTTCAGGTTGAGCTAGATTTTCTCGTCGCATACAAACACCTTCCTCCTACTCTCATTTCAGCATCCACATACAGCCATGTACATGCGATAGCATGAGCTTCACACTTCAATATGCCGGTGAGATCCTTGCCCCTTTAGGAGACGACATGCCTCTAACATTACATCAGCCGTTAGACCTGGGAGATGACGGGTTAGACATTCATCCAGAGTCCTTGGATACTCACGACATTGACTGGAACTCCCCTCTGGGACACAGACACTCATTTGATCATGTCTTTGGAAACGCCTTTGGCCGTCAGGAGCCGGCAGCCGCTCTCCCTCAAGATGCGCCTACAGGATGGACCAAGTTTGGCGAGCTGGAACAAGAGGAGCGCATGACTCCGATGGAAGATATCGACCTCTTACCGGATCCTTTACCGGAAAGTCCGCCAAACTATTATCCAAGCCCCGAGGGTGGTCTCTTTGATGGTATCGACGATGAGTTGCTTCAGGCCCTTGAGCCAGATGTCGAGGATGAACATGTTGCTCCAGTCGTTGATGAGACGAAGACTCCAATCGAGGAGTTCATAGAGGTCAAAGCAGAAGAGTCGGAAACGCCAGATATACAGCCGCTCAGCAAGATGCAGCCGCTTAGCAAGACAGTGAGAGTCGAGCTTCCAGAGAGTTTGCTCCTCATACCACGATCATGCTACGAACCATTCGAGCCTGATGTGCCGATTGTCAGAGAGCGCATAGCTTTCGATACCCTCTTTGAGGCTGCAAAACAGGCTGGTCAGGATATCGATGACTTTGTCGAGTTTCAGCTTGACGATTTCGCCATCTACTGCGATCGTCCAAGATATCCACAAGAGATGTGTTCTTTGCACAATCTTGACACCAAGAATGGTTTTGGTGGCTTCTTTTTTGATGGGAGGCTCAGTGTTGGCGATACGGCCTTCTTTGTCCGTCGAGTACGAATCGCTGCACTCCCTATTGACAATTACGGTACTCTGTCCAAACACACGGTCCGCGACAAGATCTGGCTTCAGTCAGTCTTCAACTCGACGCGCGAGGTCTATTACCGTTTGAATCGCCCGGCTAAGGAGTACCGGCGTTTCTTCAACCCGTTTCTATGGGTGGCCGACCTGGCCAAGCATTTCGTCGACTATCTTAAGGTGATGGGCGAGAGTCGTCTCGACGTGACCATCTTTCACTTCCGTGCGACCTTTAGCAGTTGGCTGGCCAAGACACATGGCAAGGCGCCCGTTTTTGTCGCATGGAGGAAGCAGTTCCCGAGCCATGACTTTCGATCAGCTGTCGTGGCTAACTTGGGGTTCCTTCATAAAGAGGCCATCGGTGTGTTGGGGGCCAGTAAGACGTACAAGCATAGTCTGTGGGCTGAAATATGGGAGTTCAGACAGTATCAGAAGTTTCCGCCAGAAGAGAAGAAGGATGGCCGCCGGAGAAGGAAGAGAAAGTCTCAGTATCAAGATGAGTCGACAACTGAGAGCAGCCTTGACGGGACAATAGAGGATCAAGCGCCGGTAGACACAAAGAACAACAAAGACAGTCCGCCGACGATTGTCACGCAGTACATGTACGACTGCTTCTCTCATCTCCCCTTTGGCGATCGCCTCGAGGCCATGCCCCTGAGCGACAAGACGAAAACCATGCGCAATGAGCTGATTCGGAAACGTCATCTCGAACTCCCTGCGCCGCTTCACACTACCGCAAAAGACATATCGACAGCTGAGACGCAGCAGATTCGTGAAATCCAGCCGGGAGACACCATTTCAACGCAGCGAGATGGTGAAGAGTCAGACACCATGTGGCGACGTGATATCTCACATGGGTTTCACGACGTTGATCGCTGGCTGGCGCTTGTGCAGCGAGTACACACGGATAAGCGCGGTCGTCGATCCTTTGATGTCATTTGGTATTACAGACCTGTTGACACCTTGTGCGGCCTAATGAAGTATCCGTGGAACAATGAGCTTTTCCTCTCAGACCACTGCTCCTGTGGAGAAACGAGAAAGATACGGGAAAGCGAGGTCTTGGGTGTGCACAATGTCGAGTTTGGAGGAACTTCGGCCACAACCGCTGAATTCTTCTGTCGACAAACATATATATGTGATGAGCGCAAGTGGATTACTCTGGAGAATGATCACCTTTATTGTTCTCACACGACGACAAAGGCTCCCAAGGCTCCCGAGTTTGAACCTGGAGAGACACGGCTTGTTATTCTTGACAAACAAAGCGGTCGTTCTGAGCCGTGCGAGTTTGTGACCTCTTATGAGGAGGATCGCAGTGACATCTACAGGTTCCGGCGGTTGCTAAGGAGAGGACAGGTTGACCCCAAAGCACCAAACGCTCGACCGAATGAGTTGGTGTATAGCGAGAACCTGGTTGAAGTGAAGAGACGACGCATCTTGGAACAATGTTTCGTGCGGTTCTTTGGAGCTGAGCAAGAGATCACAGCACCCTATGATCGAAACGGAGTGGGAGGTTTCTTTTACATCACACATCAGGAAGTCTACGACCAAGACACTGGAAGTCCATCATATGTTCCTCTCGAAACATTTCCTACTACGCTAAAACAAGGATTCGACCCATCTGAACCCATTCAACGTCTCCGAGGTCTGGATCTCTTCTGTGGAGGTGGAAACTTTGGACGCGGACTCGAAGATGGAGGTGGCATCGAGATGCGCTGGGCAAATGACTTTAACGAAAAGGCTATGCACACGTACATGGCCAACACGGCAGGTCCCGGAGCTGTTTCCCCTTTTCTAGGCTCCATCGATGAACTCCAGCGGTTAGCTATTCAAGGAGAGTTTTCTGACAATGTCCCCCTGGTTGGTCATGTCGACTTCATCTCTGGTGGCAGCCCATGTCCCGGCTTCTCACTTCTTACAAACGACAAGACCACGATAACCCAGCGCAAGAACCAGTCTCTCGTCGCTGCCTTTGGCTCCTTTATCGATCTATACCGTCCGAGATATGGCCTCCTTGAGAACGTCCCTGGCATCGTGCAACGCAAGTCGAACCGTGACCAGGACGTCTTTAGCCAGTTGATCTGCGCCATCGTCGGTCTCGGTTACCAGACTCACTTCTTCTTCCTTGATGCCTCAGCTTGCGGTTCTCCTCAGCGTCGTGCGAGAGTCTTTCTCGCCTTTGCTGCTCCGGGTCATCGGCTCCCTCGTCGTCCTCACCCGACACATGCTCATCCTCCTCATACCAACTCTTTCAGCTTGGGTAATCTCCCCACCGGTGAACCCATGGCTGAACGTATAATGCCCTTGGCCACACCTTTCGACTTTGTCTCTGCCCAAGCTGCAACCGCCGACCTTCCCCCCGTCTACGACTCTAAACCCGACATATGCATCCCCTTCCCAGATCACCGCATCTCCCTCGGCGCAACACGACAGCTCCGGAACAAGATCAACCTAATCCCCACGCGTCCCTATGGCATGAACTTTGCCCAGGCCTGGTACGGTCCGGACCGCAGGAAGCCTGGCGCCGGTGTCCTCACCCCAGCCGAGCGCCTCGTCTTCCCCGCTGACTCGGCCAGCTCTCTGAGCCGCTCAAACCCCTGGTCCAACGCCTACGGCCGCCAGCGTCCCGACCGTCTCATCGAGACTGTCGTGACGAGTCAGAGTCCTAGCGATGCCAAGAATGGCCGTACGCTGCATTGGCAGGAGGATCGTGTGCTTACCATCATGGAGGCCCGGCGCGCTCAGGGTTTCCGCGATCACGAGGTCATTCTTGGTTCGCCTCCTGATCAGTACCGTGTTGTTGGGAACAGTGTTGCTCGTGAGATCGCCGTCAGTCTGGGTATCGTCTTCCGTGAGGCATGGGCGCAGAGTTTAGTGGATGAGAACCGGGGCACCGCTGCTCCTACGCGGCCAGGCGTAGACGTGTCTCGAGCCGTCAAGGTTGAAGAGATGACCCCTAACCCAGTCGCTTCAACTGAGGTCGGGGAACCTTGTCGATCACGGGCTTCCCGAAGTCAAAGCAGATCGAGCCGAACTTCACCTACACCCACAACAACCCCTCCTCCTCCGAGCAGTGGCCTAAAACGGCAGAGGAGGACTTCTATTACTATTGAGATCAGGGCATCCAAGACGTCCAAAACCGACAAGGACGATAGCCCTGGAAGGGGCACATCCAGCAGTACTCAAGGTCACGGACCGAGTCGTCTAAGAGAGAGTGTTACGCTTGACCATGAATGAGTCATTAACATCATTTTGGTTGGAGTCAAATGTGTCCATCACTCTAACTATACATTCCCCAACATGTTTTTACTATACCCCAGCCCAGCTGTATCATCATGTATGATAGATAGGAGCTTCGTCACCCAAGACTGTACTACCGAGACAAGACAGTCACGCACCATGAACAACATCCATCAATCCAAATGCAAAAAGTCATTGATATCATAAAAGTCTCGCTACCGCTGAAATTATTCAAATTATCGAGAGGAGTGCGGACGAAACTCCAAAACTCCTCCACCCAACCAACACTCATGCTCATCCATCATAACTCTCAGCTCTTGATGTAGATCGTAATAAACCATCGTATGCGTATCTCTTGAGAAAAAGAAAAAGAAAAAGAAACCCAATCTCGCTCCTGAAATCGCTCTTTTCATAAAGCGCCCTTAATCAGATTTCTCTAGGTCTTTCAGCGTCATCACCTTGGCTCCCATCGGGATCTGCCCGCCTCTCATCTTGACGCCCGCGTATGGTACGCCTGATGTCTGTCCAAGGATCGTTACCAGCTCCCTCCCAGAGACGCTCAGTTCGGCGCCAGTATAGCCCTTGATTGCACATTCCTTGAAGATGTGCCCAATGAGCCGCTCTCCCAGAGTCTCAACGCTGCGGCCGCTCGCCCAACCCTTGTCGTTACTGAGACGCTGAAGGAGAGAGAATAGAGATGTCCGTGTAATGGTATCCATCTCTGGTGTCTGCTGGATCGTGATGCCAACCTTGCCAACAACTTGGCGGAGCTGCTCAATGCACTGCTCGGCTCGGAGAGGTCGGAAGGTGAGCTCAGTTGCGAATCGACTCTTGATGCCCTGGTTGCTGCGCAAGAGGCGATCCATGTCCTCTTCGTATCCGGCCAGGACGATGATCAACTTGCGGGCAAACTGCGGCTTCGTCACTGCGTCCACCAGTTCGCTCACGGCCTCCTCGGCGAAGGATCCACGGCTACCTGCCAGTCGGTACGCCTCGTCAATGAAGAGCACCTTACCCAAGGCCGACTCGAGCAGACGGCGGGTCTTGGGACCTGTCTGTCCGCAGTACTCGCCGATAAGCTGTGAGGCTGAGACATCTACCACATCGGGGGCTGAAAGTAGGCCCATATCGTAAAAGATTTGGCCCAGCTTTCGCGCTGTCGTCGTCTTACCAGTACCTGGTGGTCCCTTGAAGACGTACGTGAAGGGCACATAGGGTCGTGGGTCGACTTTGCGTAGCCGCATGCCCTGAACCATGTACTGGTATGACTCAAACTTGGAAATGATCTCTTCGAAACCGACAAAACCGTCGAAGAGAGCCCTGGTATTGGACACAGCATGTGACAGACGGTCATAGTCGGCATCGAAATCCTGAGGCTCCAGAGGAAGGGCGTCCAGGTCGTCATCCTCCGACTTCTCCTTGGCTACGCGGCGTAGACGAGCCAAGATGGCCTTGGAGAGAATGTTATCCACCTCACCTCCGTTACCAAAGTTGGGTCGCACAGAAGCCCGTTTCAGAACCTCCATAGCAACCTCGCGAGCCTTGTCTGTAGCTACAAGTTTTTCCTTGGTCATCTTCAGATCCAAGATCTTGCCAAGGGTCTCCTCGCTAAAGTTCTCAAACTCGAATGCTGTGTCGAGAGGGAATCTTCGTGCCAAGCCGGGGTTCGCGTTGGCGTACATCTCCTTCATCTGCTCCGGATATCCACAGAGAATGACGCATCGATCCTCTCCAGGAGCTCCAGTTACCTCGGCGACGATGGTGTCGATAATGGCACCCCGGAAATCACCATTCTTAGTTGTGCCGCTACTGCTCGTACCGGGGTCCAGCATATGGGCATCGTCAATGATAAGAACATTGCCCTTGGCCTCACGCAATGCCTCTTTGGTGTTGTTTTCGGATCCTCCGATATAGCGATCCAGAAGATCGGTCGGGCTCTTGACAATGACATCGCCCTTGGAGAGAAGACCGAAATCTGCCAGGATCCTACCATAGAGTTTTGCGACTGTTGTCTTTCCAGTGCCAGGAGCACCCAGGAACACTCGATTCGGTGAGACATACAAGGGGTCATCACCTCGCATCTCCCGAATGTAGTTCTGGTTGACCTGGCTCACTACCGAAAGGATGGCCTCCTTGACGGTATCCAATCCAACAAGCTCCTGCAGCTCCTTCCAGGCAGGACTCTTGTCAGGGCCAAGTGAAGGCTTGTTGCCGAGAAGGTCCTCCTTGGTCATCTTGAAGTCTTCCAGGTAATTTCCATCCCTCCTAGCTTGGCGGAAGCGTTCAACCTGCCGTCTACAAGCTTCGAGGAATGCTTTTCTGACAGGCCAGATGTTGCCAAACGTCTTCTCATTCATGCCTTGGGTGATTCTGCGGATCAGAATCTTGACAAAGAGGCCGTCGTACCCTCCTTCGACCTCCATCTTGTTCTTGAACCACTTGCGCATCATTCCGTGGAAGACAACCTGTAGCTCTTCCTGGGTGTAGTTTGGCAGCTTCAGCACAGGGAAGTGGTTCGAGACCTCAGCACTGTATCCCAGTTGATCCGACAGTCCCCATTGACCGTTGCCAGCAAGAATGATGACTACCTTTCCAGGGAGATCTTGTGACCTAACATAGAAGTTCCACAGGTTGCAATCATCATTATCCATGAGATGAGCGTGGTCAATGATGGCAATCTAATTGGGTCAGCATTTCATGGCTCGGGGAGGAAGGGCAATTGGCTTACACAGCCGCCGCACGCATTACATGTGCTGTGGATGGTGCTGAGGGTTGACGTCTTGGACATGCTGTAGGCCGAGAATCTGCTGATGCCAGTAATTGATCCTGCCTTCTTGACAACACCAAGAGAAGCGAGGAACTTGGCATAGAGGCGAGCGAGCATCGTCTTGCCGGTTCCTTCGTTACCCATGAATACAGCATCAAAGTTCTCCCTCTTGAAGTCGGTTTCGCGTCTCTGCGAAGCCTGGACCTTGGCCTTTGCATGTAGGAAGAAGGCTTTGGTCTCCTCGAGGCCGGGCAATGACATGAGTCGGTCGAGATACTTGTTTTCGGCCTTTTCCACCTGCTTCTGTCGCAGCCACTCAAGCCGTGAGGGCGACTCATCTTCGCACTGCTCGGGGTCGAGGCCGTCTATGGATTCGTTGTCGGCGTCGTCTAGATCTTCTTGCTGTGATTTCCTTGGAAACAGTCAGTTACAAATCTCGAAGCGATTGCTGTTTCGTCGTCGGCTTACTCGATCTCTTCGAGGAGCTCCTCCATCTGTTTACACAGGTCCAGGAAACCTGGCTCTGCCAAGATAGGAGGTTCTGTCTCCTCCTCTGCAGGCTTGTCCTCCGATTCCGACTCGCTTTCATCGCCAGTATCGTATGGTACATCGCCAAACAATTTTCCAATGCCAAAGGCGTCCACATCTTCATCGTCACTGTCTTCGCTTTCCTCTGGAGTTGGCTCCGCGGGTTGATTTACATTCTTGGAGCGATTGCGCCGCTTTCTGGTTCGGCGAGGTTTGCGACTGGGAATGAGGCCAAGAAGACGGCTCACGAGAAAATGGGGGTCATTTGTTTGGTACTGCTTCGCCCAGGAAGGGCTTGTGGATTTATGCTGATAAGGCTGTAGGCCGAGCAGCCAACTGACGGAGAAGCTTGGGTCTGCAGATTCAAACTCCATGATTGCATTAGGGTTGACTTGCTCTGACATAAAGCTACAATGTGCAAGTTTCAAGCTCGAAAGAGCTGGCTAACTAGCAGAACGAAGCACGCAAGCTGCAAAAGCCGGGAAATCAAGGGAGCACGAAAGATTGTTGAGGCGACGACACGGAGCGGTTGCGGCGGGTGCGGAAGCCGGAGCGGGGGTGGGGAGAAGGCAGAGGTGGAGGTTGGAGGATGGAATGGCGGATAAGACAGACAACGGAACGTAAATGGTAGCGAGGAGAACCGAGATCGCGTGCGACAAGGACGAGGGTGAAGCGACGGAGGTACAAGAGACACCGAGGGAGCCGGATTAGGACAAGAACGGCGGGAGAGGGCTTGTTGGGGCGACGACAGGCAGGCAATCGATACAACGGCGAGAGTCACAAAAGTGAAGGTTGCTGATGGAGGAAGAAGAAGAGGGAAAGGAGAGAAGAAGTGCGGAACGCTCTGAGGCAACAGGGAGAAGGTCTTTTTGAAGGGACCTCCAAGGTTGTTTGAAGTTCACTTTCCAGGCAGCCAATGGCTCCGTGTGCTCTCCGACGCCGCATGCACCTACGTGCCTGCCTTACCTGCGACCTGCGACCTGCGACCTGCTACTTCTCCATGGACCATGGCGCGCACAAGTGGATGTACAGAAAGGTAAGACGGGGTCTGACTGCAGTGCTTCACAAGGGTAGGTACTTGGAGCTTGAGCCGAGATACCTGAAACGTTCTACTAAAGTCAGCCTCAACGTGGTACAGCTCGCAGCCGCATTGGTACCTCAACCCTGGATCAACAACAACAACAAAGTGACGGGACAGCCAGCCTCTCCACATTCACATCGTGCCCGTTGGTACTGTACATATCCCCTTGTCCCCTTGTCTCCCGTCAGTTTCCCCTCCAAGGGCGGTTGCCTCATGCACTGCCACGGGACAATGGCGCATTGGGTGAGTTGGGGCGCCTCTGAGGTGAATCGGAGCCTTCTATTGGCTGCTGCCTGGCTGGCCGCGTGAGATTCAAGAGACGGACTCACCATTCATGCGCAACGCTCCGCTGGGACGGTTTCGACCTTTAACGACGAGACGTTGCGTGGCTGCTTGCTTTTCGCTCTACTTATTTGTTGATACCTCTCGCGTTTCTTGTCAAGTTGGTTCTTTATCTTGGGCAGACCGTCAAACAGCCCAGCCCTCTCAATAACCTCCAATACTGACATGCCGTCTAGACTCCAGCCATCCCCCAAGGCTCTCTTCTCGTATCGACTATCGTCTTGTCTATCTGGCAAGGCTGAACAGCAATCACGACTCCGCCTCCAATCGATTCGGTAAGCACAGGCCAGTCGCCGCCGAGCTGCATCCCGCGGGCCCGCCTGGGGTGATAGAGTCCGCTGGGGGGGGCAGAAACCAGCCACTGAGAGCCGCCGTGAGCCGCTAAGAAGCCCACTGAATCCGCCATCTGGGGCTGGGAATCAGCGATGTGGTGGAGAGTTGGTTCGCCCTGCGATTCCCACGGTGGGGCCTCAAATGGACATGTCCGTGACGACGCCTGTTGTGTAGGACATAGATGGTCTCGGAGAGGACAAAGATGGTGAGGTGCTACAGGACGGAAACTTGAGCCCTTCATGACAAACACATCGCCTCTCCGGAGTGGTTCAAGGCCAAATATCTCAGGCCTCACGGGGGTCCAAGTCCCGGACCGGACGTCTCTGTTGAGGAGCTTGGCCAAAGGCATGAACCAGGGTCCCCAGGCCCACAGAGGCCTCAGCTAAAAGTCGACCTGTAAGAAACAACCTGACGAGAGTGAGGCGGCGGCTTGCAACATGAGCCTGGCTGGGTGGTGCTTTGCCACGGACAAGCCTGCAACTTGAGCGTGTCAACAACTGAGTCGGCGGTTCGCACATTGATCATCATTTTTCCAGATTTTCGAGTCCACATTCAACTACGGACGACAAGTGCAGAATCAACAAGCATCGGGTTCTTCTTTGAGAGGCTCTTTTTTCATCGGCGGTCCTTTCACGGGCGGCCTCAAGGTCATATCGTACGGTGTTGCACTCTGCCCGGGCGAGCCAGCCCACACACACACTTCGGCGACCGGCATTACTGGAAACCATTCAACTGCCGGGACCCGACACACGGATCAACAGGACTTTCCGGGGAGGTGGCCAATGTGAGGCTCGGTGTGTTATCGGGACACGGACATGTGCTCTCCTTTGACACCTTTCTTATCGGGACACGGACAGTTCCAAATTCGCCAGAGGCATTTTGCAACATCTGACGATACTGATACTATATTAATCTACCCGCCATATTTGCAATCACCACCCACTCACTTTCTGACAGTCAGAACTGACCATGTGGATGGATCTCTCCAGAATGGCGCGAGTCAAAGGCAGCAGTCTGACAGCAAGAACAGAGATGGACCCAGATTGCGGGTAAATGCCTACGATGCCTAGGGTGCCATACCTCAAATCAAGGCCATCAGCAGTTTGAACATGAATTCGAGCTAACATTGGCATAGTTTAGGCAGTTTGGCGCCGCCTTTACCTTAATCGACAATCAGCGTTACATCCGACCAATGCCGCTCAGGACGGTGCCTGGTAGGGCTGATGATGATGAGCTACAAGTTGCATGTTCTGCCTACCACGATATATGGACCTCTGCAGGCACCAAGCGGTGCAGGCAGAAGTCATGTGCACGATTGAGTTCACTTAGTTGCGCAATCTCACAAAGTTGTTGAGAAGGTATCACTGCCGCCTCCACCAAACGTTTGGTAGGCTTTTCTCCCTACTTCATGGCACCACTGTGCGGCCAAGGTCAAGTTTACTGTCAGTTCCAGCTAGGTTCAGGATTTGAGACCATATCCGGATCAATGGTGAACCATCGGTCTACCCTCGGCTTGTTGTTTGAGGCCCACCACTGCTCCTTGGAAGTTCCAAGGTCTCCTGACTCCGTGTAACTGATGGGGTTGCAATGCAGCAATTATTGCCCTGCGCACAGTATCCAGGGAGTCCACAGGAACTATGTTACCCGAGAGCAAACTTCAGCTGGCCCCCTGCAGCATGAAGTATGAAGGAGAGGGATAGAAGGAATGGGAGGTGACAGAGAACGTCCCACACAGGCAAATCCACCACAGAGTTCAGCCGGCACAGGCAGACAGTGGGAAGGCATCCAAGTCAACAACTCAGTCACACGACGAGCTCAGCTACGATGTCAAGAAAGTGAGCAGTTGACAAAGCGCACGGATCCGTTCCCAAGACATTACCCGCATCACTCTGCCAACATGTAAGACCTCTTCGCTCTGGAATCCCAGTCATCGATCCCTTGATGTGATGTATAGCAAAGTGAATAGCTGCCCAACCTCGTATACGAGAGCTTACTGATGCTTCCTTCTGCGGGCACCCTTGTGAGGCTGAGGCGGAACTCAAAGGGGCAGCTGATATGGGCCTGTTGGCGGAATGAGGCTTGAGAGAACAGAGCTATGACATTGCGATATTCGACACCTGCATCCCACTTTGCGCAGTTTGATGAGAAGCATGTCATTGGCGTCCTGGGCTTGCAGCTGCATCGTCGATGATCTGGAACTATCCGGCTCTTCAGGACAGCTGAACGACGTGTCATAAGTTGTCGACAAGGGTGGCATCCCAAGTTCCTCTCCGCTGGAACCGCGATAGCCAGCTTCAGCTGGATCGAAGAGATCGCCGTGGAGGGAAGAGACGACAACGCGAACAAGCAATGCGCGAAACAGAGTGAGACCCCCAAGGCTTTTAAAAACAAGGTTGATTCCTGCGAAGACGATCCACCGTGCAGATAAGGAAAGCGACTTGTCATGTTTGTTCGCCATGTTCCACTTGGAGGGATCAACATCGCCGACTAGTTCATGAGCTGTACCGATCGTTACCTAGGGATGAGAGCGCAATTGGCGTGTTCAGCCGGGATAGCGCGCGATTCCATGCCTCGGGACCGACAGAGTGAGTCTTGGGAAACCTATCCTTGCGTAAAGTGCGGGCACGCGGCCGCAGTGGGGTGTGAAGACCTCAAGACGGCGTCTTTGCTTTTTTTTCATCTCCCTCGTGAGCATGGCAGACTCCAATTACACCCCCGGACTCCCGGAGAAGCGGATGAGATGGCTGTTGTGGCTTGTGAGTGAGAGGCAGGAAAAAGAAATAACGAGGAAACGTGGGGAGCACGATCAAGGGCGTGGAGAGGGCGGTGAGCAAGAGGGAGAGCGATCGCCGGGGCGACTAGCCGATGGGAATGAATCAACGGCGGGAGTTGAGATGATGGATGACAAGTGCACCCCTCGGCGTTGCCATGGCTCAAAGGACGGCGTCAGGGGGCGCGTGTTTAGATGACAGATTCAGATGAGTGAGGGAGAAGTCTCAAAAGAGTGCAGAAAGGGGGGGACGAGCCGAACCGAGCCGGCGTCAAGTGTCTCGTCGAGCATGATGTTTGAGATGCAAAAAGGCAAAGCGTTTCGTCTCGGAGGAGCTGGAGTTGTGAGAGGACAGTTGCGGATAGATTGAGAAAAGCGTCTCGATTCGCTCGACGCGCGATTGGCCTATGGAAGTTTGGAGAGGTTGACAGGGGGTGTTTGGCAGAGCACGGAACCCGCGCCCACGGTTGGTCGGGCCTACAGCTCATTTGACAAGAACAAAAAGCTCGGCGACTTTGATGAAGATGCGGGTGATGCCAACTTGCAGGACCTGGGCCGGACATGAAGAGAGGTGATCTGCGTTGACTGCTGATGCTCTACCTCATCGCCAAGACGAGGACGCATCCGTCGGGACCTGTCTTCCGCATCCTGCTTCCGTAACCTGCCTACCTAGGCAGGCAGAGGCAGAGCATTAACCTTGACAACGGGGAGAGAGCGGAATAGCCCTCCGTCTTCTCAACAACAAGTACGGAAACATCCGGTCGGTTGTATCAAGTTATCCCGGGGCCCCAGCCGAACGAAACATTGACATTTTCCTTATCCCGCCACGAGGCCGAGTCACAAAGACATACGACGCAGTCAGTGCGTGCGCGCGTGCAGGAGAATTACCCCTGGCATGAAACGCCCAACATCCATCCATCCAACCATCAAGAGGCTGCCGCTGTTGATATGGTACTGGATGGCTGCTGCTGCTGGCTGCTGCGCCTTTTGCTTCGACACCTCGCGTGGGCTGCAAGGATGCGATCGTGGGACCCGGGAGATGCAAGCGCCTTGACCTCGTCTTTACAGCCCTGAAGCCGTTCCCTCCATGGCTCCAGGGGTTGGCCGTGTCGTGGGCTCATCTTGACGTCCGCAATGTCCGTCGCTTAATCAAATGACGCCGAGGATACGGATAGCTACCTACCTTATCCGCGCTTCTCCCCCGTGAATGTTCTACAACCCGTGCTTTTTGGGTCTCACCGTCGCTCGCAGGCCCTGTCTCTAACTACCTAATGATCCACGGCACTGGGCTATGCTACTTTCCTAGAAAAGAAATGCCGGAAGTTACCTGTCAATTCTTGACTCAGTTGAAGAACCGGCAATGTGACATTGGGGTCAAAAAAGGAATTCCATCATGCTGAAGAGCCCCGAAAAAGAAACATGACACAGCAAGATCAATCAATCAATAATCAATCGCTGATTTCCCCCCTTGCAATATGCAACATACAGCACGCCCTGGTTGGTAGGTACGCAAAAGGTGGAGTTGGGATGAAACCTAGCCAGCCAGCCAAGGGCCAAAAAAGTCTCTCCCTACAGACAGACTTGACTCCTCTCCATGGATCTTCCTCTTCCTGACCCACTAGTCCACCTTTCGCCGAAGTCTTCTGGAAGACTGTCACAAGCCTGACCGACCCCAATCCTGGCCCTGTCTGGCCTTGCCTTGCCTTGCTCCTCACGGGCTTGGGGTCCTTTTGCGGTCGATCCGACGATTTCTTGCGCCTACCCACCCCAGGATACAGTATCCATTTCCCCCATTCCCGCCCAATCCCAGCATCGCCGCTCCGTGTATCGTATCCGCGTCGGCGGACAAAGTGCCCACTGGTTCGGAACCGAAAGAGAGAAAGAAGAAGAGACCAGCTTGCGATCTTTTTGCTTCTTTTCTGAACACTGTCTATGCAGGGACTTGTGGCTAGTACTGAATGCGCCCCGAGCGGTCATTCACTCAGCCCATTCTTGCCTGTCGCGGTTACAGGTCTCTGTCCTTTTTTTTTCCCTTTGTGAGTGGTGGAGATTGTCATACTCTCGTCAGAAAAACCTGGTCCAGAAACCATCGTGAAGGAAAAGTGTTTAACCTGTGGGTGGCACAGACGAGGGCATCGTCAATGCGACTAGGGAGGGGGGCCTTGATGCAGATGTTGTTGTCATCATGACAATCGTAAACTACTCATTTGGACTAGAGGCCGTTAGTGATAGGTGGGTTTCGTTTCTTGATCACATCGTGAAAAAAAAGAGAGAGGGACAAAAAAGAAGATTACGAGGTTACGGTACCCGTTGAACTTTCTCTCTCTCTCTCCTTCTCCTTTCTCTTGATTCCCCGTCGTCCGTCCGCTCTCATCCGACGATCCGTACTCTTTTAACAGAACTCATCCGGTGCTGTACATACGGAACAGGCACCTTGCGGCGTGATAAAGGTACCGAGTAAGCACGTTGACGATTGGGGAATCCATCCAACTACCGCTGTTCCGTGAATGGATGGATCCAATGCCCATCACCAACATCAATCACCCGCTGAGGACCACACTTCACTGTACGCAGGACCCCTGGCATCGTCTCTTCAACCGGCGCACGCGACGAGTGGATCCCACTATCCATGAGTCCCGACCTCCATCCGTCTCCATAGTGCCTCAGCATCGGGACTCCCCCCTCACGGCTAGCTAGCTGCCCGCTGTTGAATGGAGCTCCTCCTCTCCTTCGCCTGTTGCGCTCCAGACTCTCGCCTTGCCCTGCCTTGCCTTGCCTTGCCCCAACCCACCTCGTTTCGTTCATGCCTCCGATTTCTGTTACTCTATAATTGCCCCCCAACGATGCATCCCGCTTACCTAACTTGATCCTCTCTTGCTCACACGTTCCCAGAGCTTCTAGCCCTTCCGCTAGCCCACAGTAGGAACTTGGTCGACACTCGGTGTCAACCAAGAGCATGGCATACGGTCTTGGCGGAGCTAACGACTCAACACTAGAAGAAACCCGCCCGCGACTCTACGCCCTCTAGCCCCCTCCGCTTCACGGACGTCTCGCCCTCTGACTGGTTCTCTGGCTGGCTGGGCTAGCGACAAGACAGGTCCCACTCTGATCCTCCCCCCTGGTGGCTTTTGTGGCCGACCCTCGGAGAGTGAGAGAAGGTGAGCATGGATATTTTGATGGGAAGCTGGTAAACTGTTGGAAAGAGCCGGAGACTGGAGCAAAGACGACGGAGAGCCCACTGCGCCGGGGGTCGGGATCCAACCGGAGGACCCCTATTACTACGGATTTGGGCTCTGTCTGTTTTGCAGCTCTTCTCCTTGGTTTCACGCTGTGGAGCGAGCGTTTAAACAAGTCTTCTTTCCATCCATGTGAAAGTCGATGGTTACAGGCCTTTCCGCCGGTTACCGGACTGTTCCGTTCCTGGTCTATGAGGCATATTATTGTTGACCTTGAAACGTTTCTTGCGGTGAAGTTATTAGAATCCCGTCTAGGATGCAGTCCACTCGTCATTGAAGGAGAAACCGACATGTGCTAGTGGGGACCGTAAAGGAAGGCCCAGCTTGAGCCTCCCTCTGACAGTGAGAGGAGGATGTAAGCAATTTAGTTGCTGATGCTATCGAGAGGTCCATGCAACACTACACACAGTCCTTCTATAGTACAGTTCGCCCTTGTCGATATAGACGCTTTGCACCTTCATTTCCAAAACACCAACCCTTGACTGTCAATGATGCCCAACTCAATTAATAGCATACACAACACAGGGGGCCAGTTTAATTGTTTTGGCTTGGACTTGGCCGTTGCTGGCGTCTTGTCTTGGGACGTGTCCCGGGTGCCGCACTGCGCTACCCTAGACTGTAGACTAAGAAATCCAGCCCAAACCCGATTCGCATCGGCCCAAAAGACGGCGGGACTCCACCCACGCTGGGCGCCGCCGCAGTCCCCTCACTAAAAGAGAAGCGCGGGCCACCCACTTATTTATTTTTTTTCTTCCTCTGCTTGGTTCTGGCTCTTGGTCCATTCGATGGATGGAGCATGGATGATGGAACTCGCTGGGACCTCCCGGTACTGCAGCATCCCCATCCATCCCATGCCCGCCATCCATCCATCCATCCATCCCCCAT
>JABCKD010000920.1:0-70505 GCA_013186415.1 Fusarium sp. NRRL 66088 | reverse complement strand
TGCGGTGCGGTGCGGTGCAGTGCGGCGCAACAACAACAGCAACACACGCACTGGACTGGACTGGACACTAGACAACACAACACACTGGACACTTTCACACGCTCGAGTCGTTGACAACGATGGAGAGGCGGTGGGTTCTGGCCGAGTTGATTGGAGAACTTTACTGCCAAGAGGGGGGGCGGAAACGGAGAGGGGGAGACTCGCGTACGCTCAGGAGGACCCCCTCCTGTAAGTTTAGGGGGGATTTAGCGGGTTTTGGACTTTTCAGGCCCCCTGAGACTGGGTCTTTTAGGCGCCTTCGTCCCTCCCTAGGTAGGTCCCCCTACCTAACTTGGATGGCCCCGTTTCAGCCAGCAGCAACCACGCAATTTTGAGAGGGGGTCAGGGTCCTGTTCCTGATACTGCGTGATGATGCGGCGTGGGTGGAGGGGCTTAATCGGGGGGATGGATTGGTAGGTGGTTTTAGTCAAGACGCTTCCTGACGAGGGGACAGGGCAGGATCTATAATAATGAATAAATAGTTCATCTCGTGCCTATGCTGAACATCTCACAAGCTTATAACAAGACACCGTAATGTGGGAGGCAGCAAGGATCATTGCGTGCGCATTGTCAACAGCAATTCAGGCATTGAGAAGTGGGACCTGGCCGTTATCATCATGGCACGCGGGCTCCTTTCGGCATGATTGAGAGTGGGTGCCATCATTCCTATCGGGCATCCGTCCGCCATCACTGGTCGACTTCTGAGTCAACGACTCAGACAAAGTGTCAATATCACACGCACGCACGCACGCACACACGAGTTTATTCGAAAGATGTAGACAAGACGCTTCAAGAAACAGACAACTCCTCTTCCTAGTGAGCCTCGTGATATATCATAACATGTCCCAAGGAGGGCCTCCGTCCTCGGACGTCGCAACGCCTCGAATGCAATTCAGTCCAACTCCACGCACCAAAAAACGCCATATACAGATTTTCTCCCGTCCTTTCGGCTATCAAGATTCGGGCCGTGCAAGGAACGGGAATGATGGTTGAGCGGCCGTGATCCATTTCTCTGCTGGACAAGTTGACGTTGGCATACCGTTCTCTGTCCCACTGTAGTCGGTTCGGTTCGAGTCGAGTTCTGTCTTAGTCCTCCCAGCTCTTCTCAACCGTCTCTCTGACACGCTTGGTGTACTCCTTCCTGTTGTCCTTGTAGAGATTGGATGCCTCGACGTTCGCGGGCGAGCCGGTATTGGGGTCGTTAAGAAGACTATCCATGATCAGCATCACATTCGTATGCTCCTAGCTTCTCTTCCTCTCCTACCTTTGAATGCTGGTCAGAACAGCAGCAACATCGTACGTGGGACTCCATCGGTTTTGCAGAATATCCAGACAAAGCTCTCCGGTGGCGTAAACGTTTGGATGGAACATCTCGCTGATGAACTTGACCTGCGGGGGCTTGTTCGGATACTGCTCCTCAAACTGCATCACCAGTCGAAAGGTGCCGTCCTCGAACGGGGTGTCGGCGGGACCGATGATGACGGCGTTCCTACGGTAGTTGATAAGTATCTGAGCCAGGTCACCGATCGTATCGAGGCGAGGCGACATACCAGGTCATGACATTGTCAGGGACAGGAGACGCAGAGACACCGGCGGGAGGGTCGGTCTGCATGCGCTGCATCTGGTGTTAACATTATATGTTGGCTATTCCTCCGGACACCATACCTTGAAGTCTCGCATCAAGCGGCGACGCGCAGCTGTAGACATGATAGCGGATGGATGCGGAGGCGGGCTCGGGAAGCTGGAAAAGGCGGTCGTTCAAGAGTTCGAAAAGTCGATATTCAGACGATGACGATGGTGATAAGAAGAGAAACCCCGACCACGACGATGATTCCAACAGTGATCCCCAGAGTGTGAAAACAAAGATGACCTGCACGGTTCGCTGGTACAGCGACAACGGATTTGGCGGTGCAAGGTGGAGGGATGGGGCGGAAACGGAGATTGGTCATCGACAGCCTCACAAGAGTGATTCCACTGGAAGGCTCCAGTTATCAGTAATCGCTGGCCAATCAGAGAGTTATTTGAGTCTAGCCAATTATCTACCCGGAAAAGACCCCACTACTCCTTGCTCATCGCACGTGATCACCAAGTTCACTAACACGGTCCGCCCACCGGGGGGTCTTTGAGATGGTCGCGGGGGACAAAGGCCGCTCTTTTTGATCCATCATGGTTCTTCGGAACCGAAAACTTCGGAAGCGAAGCCACGAAAAGGCAGCGGACGTTGTCCGATACAGGAACTGGTTCCTTATTCTTCCAGGGTCTAGAGGTAGCTTACGGAAATGGAGGACTTCTGCGGAAATACTTCTTGCCAAGCCATCACGACAGGTACTTGCATCTGGCGCCGCGTTTCCACTGCCGGGCTTGTACCTAGGCAAATAGACGTCACTTCCCCGGATTGCAGCTCGGTTCAGAGAGCTTCATCCCCCGCCACTTTCGGCCCTCCCCCGCTGGAAGCCGAAGGGGACCGAGCGGAGGGCATCTCTAATGTTTCCGGCCATACACCACCCGTGATACCCGAGGCCGTTTTGGCATTATAATTCTGCGACTGCTACAATACTAATTGATCTTCTTCTCCTCTGATTATTTTCTCTTTCTTCTCCTGTCTTTCTTTGTTCTGTCAACCCCTTCTGATACCCCCCCATTCCTCTCTCGAAATGTCTACTACTCAGCTTAGATCTGCCGGCCGGCTTGCCCAGCTTGCTGGACATGTGAACGGGGCACGACGGTTCTCTACTCGGCCAGCTCTACGCAAGGAACTGCAGGATGCTTACATCTTGAGTGCTTCGCGAACTCCTACAGCCAAGGCACGTCAGATTCTTTAATTAACCTCTTGCTCAGCTAACACAATTCCAGTTCAATGGCTCCTTCTTGTCAGTGTCAGCGCCCAAGCTCGGTGCCGTAGCCATCAAGTCGGCCCTCGAAAAGTCAAAGGTCCCCGTCGAGAAGATCACCGACGTCTACATGGGCAACGTCCTCCAGGGCTCCGTTGGTCAAGCGCCCGCACGACAGGCCGTCATCTTCGCCGGCCTCCCCAAGGAAGTCGAGGCGACTACGATCAACAAGGTGTGCGCATCTGGTCTCAAGGCCGTCAGCCTGGCCGCCCAGAACATCCAGCTGGGTCTTGCCGAGGCTCAGATCGCTGGTGGTATGGAGAACATGTCCCAGGTGCCCTACTATGTGCCCCGCGCAAGTGGGCTCCCCGCTTTCGGCCATGTGAAGATGGAGGACGGTCTTATCAAGGACGGCCTGACTGATGTATACGACCAATTCCACATGGGCAACTGCGCCGAGAACACTGTCAAGAACCACAACATCACCCGTGAGCAGCAGGACGAGTACGCCATCCAGTCATACCGCAATGCGCAAAAGGCTTGGGCCGACAAGGCCTTTGCTGATGAGATTGCCCCCGTCACCGTCAAGACTCGAAAGGGCGAGATTGTTGTCGACACCGACGAAGGTTTCAACGATGTCAAGTTCGACAAGATCCCCACGCTGAAGCCCGCTTTCGTCCGCGATGGAACCGGTACTGTGACTGCGGCCAACTCTTCGACTCTCAACGATGGCGCCAGCGCTCTTGTTCTCGGCAACAAGGCTATCGCTCAGCAGTATGGCTCAGGCTCCCGAGTGCTGGCCAAGATTTGTGGTTATGCTGATGCCGCCACATCGCCCATCGACTTCCCCGTTGCCCCCGCCAAGGCTGTCCCCATCGCCCTCGAACGCGCAGGAATCACCAAGGACCAGGTCGCCATCTGGGAGTTCAACGAGGCGTTTGCCAGTGTGATCCTGGCAAACTCAAAGATTCTGGGTCTTGAGGGTGCCAAGGTTAACCCTCTGGGTGGTGCTATTTCTCTGGGCCATGCCCTTGGAAGCTCTGGTTCGCGAATTCTTACCACTCTTCTTCACCAGCTCAAGCCTGGTGAGTATGGTGTCGCGGCTATCTGCAACGGTGGTGGTGCTGCAACCGCTCTTGTGGTACAACGGATCGAGTCCGTGTAAGAGATGAAAAGCTATGAAAATAGGCATGAGTGACGTCAGTTAAAACTGGATGATATATACAAGTAGTGTAGAGAAAAAAAATCGAAAAATTTCTGCACTTGATTATGCGCCCCTTTTACAAACAGTTGTCTTTGTTGTTTGCATGATTTTGATGACCTGGAATCTTGATTTGATATAGGGTAGGTAGGGAAGTATCCATCTAAAAGGAGACAGGATGATCAAAGGCTTCACGCACGGCATGAATTGAGTATTGAATATCCCAATTAGGAATTAAATACTTGCATTGAAAACCTCCCATAAACTCATATGCATGATGCTTGTTATCAAGCGATATATCCCGTTCGGGACGGAATGTGTCTTTGATGTCTCATAGTGGAGCACCGACCATTTCAACTCACCAAACCTCCCTCCCAGCTTCGCAACCAGCCAATCTTGACGCGTTCAAGACAACGCCTCACTCATTGGCATCTCAACCATCCTTCCCACACAAAAACGAAAGATGCCTCTGGTTCTCGAGTTCCTCACCCAGGTCCGCAACTTTGTCCGCGCCCAGGACGGCGACAAGCTCCGCTCCTGGCTCCAGGTCGAGCCCGGAAGTCCCCAGCAGTATCACAATCTCGCGGGTGAGCTGCGCTCCCAGTTCCGCCAGCAGGGGCTCGATAATGTCATCGAGAGGTCTCTCCCGCAGGATGAAGATGTTCCGGATGGACAGGCGACCGTGTGGCCGGGCTTCATCGCCTTTATGAAGGATTATCTGGCCTTTTGGCGCGACGTCGATTACGATGATTTGCTGGGTGCTCATCAGTTGCTGAGCGGCCTCGTCAAGTGCGTATCTCATTAGAAGAGAAGAACTTTGCTAACTGGCGATACCCAGCTCATGTGCTACAGCGTTTGCCCATCCTACATATGGCGCCATGCTTCTCAAGACTAGCATGTCCCTATCCGAGACCCTTGCGCGTCTCACCATGAGCCTCAACAGGCGTCCCGAGTTGACGCGCCGACTTCGAGCTCTGGATGAGGACAAGACAATTGCAGAGTCTTCAGCAGAAATCATTCAAAAGATCTTTACTACCTGTCTTACGGATCGTTCAAGCGGTCGCTATGCCAAACCTGAGGGCAAAAAGGTTGGCGTCTACATGTTTGCTAACCTCGTCCTTAAGCTCCTCTTTGCAGTATGACCCTCACACCTCACCACCTCTTCCTCTTCCTCTGACACTGACATGGATATAGTGCCGGAGAACTCATCTTGCCAAGATGATCTTTGTCAACATCTCGACAATCTCACCACCACTATCCCTCTACCCAGCCGCCCAGCGCGTCACATTCCTCTACTATCTCGGCCGCTTCAACTTTTCCAACAACCACTACCTCCGCGCCTCCCTCTGCTTACAGGAGGCATATCTCCAGACGCCTCCCCAGCTTGTCTCTCACCGGACAAACATTCTTACATATCTCATCCCCTGCAACATCCTCCTCGGACGGTTCCCCTCGCAGATACTGCTCCAGCGTCAAGAGTGCCAGACTCTGGCCCCCGTATTCCTTCCTCTCTGCCAGGCTATCCGGTCTGGGAATTTTGTTCACTTCCAGCATCACCTGGCCGCGCACGAGACCTGGCTTTTCGAAAAGGGTCTACTCTTGACACTCAGCAACCGTCTCCGACCTCTCATCTGGAGATCTCTCAGTCGAAAAACCTTTATCCTAACCTACGTGCCTCCAACCGACGCATCTTCCCGCAAAGCCGCCACCCTCGACCTCGCGGACCTGCACACTGTCGCCGTGTATCTCCAGCGCCGTCTTGAAGGATGGCTTCCATCAGGTCCCAACACTCTCGGTCGTCCTCAACACGTGAACCCTCTTCTCATGAAGGCTCTATCAAACAATGCCCAGAGCACTGAAGCCTCAACGCTAGCCCCGCCACCAGGCGGTCCCAAGTCGCTGCGACCAAACGAGGGCATGATCTGGGGCAACGCAGACGTCACACCCGAGGACGTGGAGATGATGGTGGCCACCCTTGTCCAGCAGGGCCTCATGCACGGATTCATCGCCCACGGGCAGGGCCGCTTCGCTATCATCGGAGCAAAGGCAAAGGGGAGCCCTGTGCTTGCCGGATGGCCCAACGTGTGGCAGACAATCCAGGATAGGAGGTACGAGGAGGACTTTGACCCTGAGGAGGTACCCGGATGGGTTAAAGAGTAAAGAAGGGGTAGGTCTTGTTGGGTTGAAATTGAATGAACCATCTAGGCTAGATTGGATATAGGTCACCCGCCAGCTGTCGAAATGGCGTTGTATATTACAGGCAAGATACCCGAGAAACATCATTTAAACTAGACATGGTCATGGACGTGGTCATGGGTGAAGAAACATGGCATGCCACTTTGGATCGCAATCTGGACCGGAACTTTTGGCTAATGATCTTTCACATTTCTCTTGCCCGTAGCTATGTAGGTACCATCTATCAAATGTGTCTGATCATTTCATTTTTCCAGAGGAAAAAAACACCGCACAAGATCCCGTGAGGGCGCCGAGATGACCACCAAGAAAGGAGGTCACCCCATCCAACAAAGCCTCACCATCTCTTCTTTTTCTCCAACACCCCAAACACTCTCTTCTCATTTGTACATACACGTCGTCAATTCCGAGATTAAATTAGCACACAATTAAACATCGCTTGTCAGTTCCGAAATCCTCCAAATATCCAAAGCCTCCAACGTTCTCAAAAAGGGTATATCGACCGTGAAATGAATGAATGCGTAGAACGTATATATAATGCCCGCGGGCCACAAGTATCTGATAAGATCCTTGCTGAAGCAAATTAACACCCGGGGGCGGGTATCAATGACCATGTTGACCCAGCTGCCGTGAATGGCTGTCAAATCAAGTCCGGCTGGTTAAAGACAATAAACACTATCGCCGATAGAGTAGTTGGCTTGATCGTATATGCAAAGAGTAAAGGTCAAAGTATGACTTGGTAAATAGTTTTTGTCGAATAGGAGAATGCCAGCTGCCAGGTGTGAAGGGAGATGAGACGGTGGGTAGTGAGTGACTGGTGAGAAAGGCAGAGAAGTGATGGCGTGGGTGATATCAGTACCGATATCACCCATCCAAGCAAAGGCTGCAGCGGAGAATTTGAGAGCCCGCAGGCTGGCCAAGGAAGAAGCGAATAAGCAAAATTAGGTCTTTCTTGAGGGGGCTTCTTCAATTAAAAGAAACAGGCGGCAGCGATGAAAGCGACGACGAGGCCAGCAACGGCAGCATTACCCTGATGACGACCAGCCTCACCCTCCTTGGACTGGGTGGGGGCGACCTCAGAGCCAGCTTCCGTAGCAGCGGGCTTCTCGGTGACTTGGGCACCGGTGAAGGTGGTGGTTCCGTTCTCGTGGAAGATACCGGGCTTGACAGTAGGGCCAGCCTTCTTGGTGGTGACCTTGGTGGTGGTGACGGCCTTGGTAGACTTCTGGACCTTGGACGTAGACGAGGTGGTAGGTGTCGAAGTGGTAGGCTCCTCAGACGTGGTCTCCTCGGAAGTAGTGGTGGACTCGATCGAGGTGGTGGAAGTAGTCTCCTCAGAGGAGGTTGTCGGGGCCTCAGAAGTGGTGGTTGACTCCTCGGTGGTCGAGGTAGCCTCCTCAGTAGTGGAGGTGGTCTTCTCCGAGGTTGTGGTCTCGGCGGCAGTGGTAGTAGTGGGCTTGGCCTTTTCGGTTGTAGACTCCTCAACCTTCTTGATGCCCATCTCGCCGTCATCCGAATCCGAGTCATCAGAGTCATCCGAGTCATCAGATCCTGAGCCGGAGCCGACAGAGAAGGCAACAATCTGAGCAGTGCTGCCCTTGGGAACGGTGACAACACAGAAGGCCGAGTTACCGGCACCAACACCTCCCTCGTTGCTCTCAACCTTGCCCTCACCATCGCTGGGGTCGATCTTGCAGGGCAAGCCGTTGCAGCCACCGTCAGGGCACTTGATCTCGACACCAAAGTCAGGAAGCTTGCTCTTCAAGGCCGAGTCCTCCCAGATGGGGTTCCAGCCGAGCTTGACAAAAGTAGTGCCGCTGGCCTCAGTGTTGGCACCAGCGACGTAGGGGCTCCAGTTGCCGATGGGCTCATCCTCAGTACCCCAGATGCAGCCCTCCTCACCAACACCAGGGGGGTTGATGTAAAAGCTAACACGGTTAGACACTCGATCGTCACTTCTTGGGTGTTACTTACTGAGCAGCGGTGGAGCACCAGTATGAAGATCCGGGAACAGCCAGAGTCGCGCTAGAGGTCACAAGAGTAGGGATGATCATGGCCTCGTTACCGGGAAGAACGGTTTGGCACCAAGACATCTTGGAGCCGCACTTGTTGACGGCCTCGACAGCTCCAGTTCCCTGAACACAGTTGGGCTTGCCCTCAAATGGCTGCTCAATCTCGCCATTCTTATTGCAGAAAAGACCACCGTTCTGAAGTTTGTTAGTTCCAGTTCCCAGATTATGAGTGGCTCATATTGACGGCGTACCATTGAGGCAGGATAATCGTAGGTAGAATCGGGATCCCACTGGTTCATAACCATACCGGGCTTGCAAGCGAAAGGGCAGTAGCTGCCAGGCTTGCACTCCTGATCGGGGCTCATAGCCCAACCGCCGTTCTTCTCATCGGGAGTGACGGCGACCATGTTGGGGTCATCGGTGGGAAACTGGCACTGGCCTCCTCGCTTCACGATGGGCGCAGGAGAGCCATGCAGATGGCCGGCAGCACGCTCATGGTGCTGATGAGCCTTGGCGGCGACGAACGAGGGCGAAGCCGAAAGGATGCCCGTAAGGGCGATTGGGAAAGTAGCGAGTCTCATGGGGTCTGTCGTCGATAGATGAAGATCGTTGTGTGTCGAGAGATTCAAGCACGGATGTTCCTAGTTAATGAACGAATGCCTCCGGTCCTTTCATCCAACGCGTCACAACCTGGACATAGGTAGAATAGATTCTGGTGGTTCCGGGCAAGGAATGTCTTTGTCGTCGAGCAACAGAACGAGTGATGAAGCTGACGGGGAAAAAGGTCGAAGGATTTCGTGAACCAGCAGCAACCAACGTTTAAACAAGTAACAAATCAAGGGAAACGAGAGAAGGAGTGGAAGCAGCAGCAAGTGCAGTAAAGGAATATTAAGAGATCGACAGGTCCAAGCAAGGAAGCAAAGTGGGAGAGAGATGGAAATGGATCCCCAGGAAATGAGCAATGGGCAGCAGCGCGGGGACCGGCGCGAACCAGCAGCATCAACGGCACCACCAGCAATCCTACCACCCGCGACCAGGAGATTGAGAGATGAGGCAATGGCTTCCTCTTGGTGGGCTCCTGGCAGGGCCCACGACGGGACCCATGACGGGACCCATGGCCCTCCTGTGCCTGTGCCTGCATGGAAGGAAGGCTCTGACCCTCGAGACCCTGGCAATGGTGGATTCGCTTCGCCAGCGGACGGCCAGGGTGATCAGACCGTCTCCAATCAGACTGTCATTTCATCTCCCCCTTGCCCGGCGCAGCCAATCCTGTTGAGACGGTGCCTGGCTCAGGTGCATTGGAAACCAGGGTGCTGCCCTCGCCGCAGATTAAACCTCATGATGAAAGACAAGGTCGACTCGGGGGGATGCGATGCGATGGCGGATCGTTGTGCGTGAGAATATTGACAGGCATTAAGCCGGGAGAACGCCCGAATAAGGGAAGACGACCAGTTTCTCGCTTCCAGTTTTGTATCAGAGATGCCGGCGCATTGTCTCTGAGCCTGGCTTGGGTTGGTCTCGGCTTGTTGTCTTGTCCCAGGATGTTGGCTTTTGCGCAGGGCTTCCATCTCGTCTTCTGTCTCGCGCAGTCTGCCCTCTCCTCTTTTTTCCCTCAACGCCCCTGGACGTTTGTTTGTGTGGCTTGTGACAGAGCATGGCATTGGCTGTTGGTCATTTAAGACCCCTGGCCAGGCGTTTTGTCATGTAGCATGGTTCCTGGGCCAATGTGCTTTTTAGCTCGAAAAGGACGGTCGGTCCCTGAGTCTGGTTATGCGCCAAGAGCCACAACTGATTGCGGAGGCGAGCGCGACGCGTGCTGCCGTGTGCTTTCTGTAGTTGGCCGAGGGTCCGCGGTAAAGAGAGCTTATCACAGAACTGGAGGAAGCGAGTCAGCTAGCCTGTTAGTGCCTGTCATTCGATTACGATATTGCGATCGCAACTGACCTTCCAAACAGAGCTGCTTGATCTTGGCGTATCCATTGGTGTCATTCCCTTTGCCATGTCTTGTGGGAGCTGAATTTCAGCTCTGCCTACCTACTCTCGGCCGAGTGGACCCATGGTTGAAGGAAGAAAGGAAGCAATCAAATCCCATATTAAAGCTTTGTTCAAATGTTCTAGGGCGAGATTGTTTCTTTTGCAGGCTGGATCCTTGATGAAGAAGTGTTGAGAAGAAGTTGTTTCAACAGAGATTGAACATGGGCAGGCGCCTGCAGGCAGTAACACGAGCTCCACGTGATTTGTATTCACCTGTAGGTAGTCGTTACACCGACACGTGGTTGAAAGGACCTTGGATCTTGAACATGGCCTTTTCTTTGATCCAGCTGAAATCATGACCTGCCCTTCTCTTGGAAACCTTCCGACGGATATCTTGGTCCTCATACTTGGTCAATTCTGCCTCCACTGCCAGGACGAGTATAACCAGCCTTGGGATGTTCCCCCACTACAATATCGCCCAGCAAGACAGAAGCCCAACGAAAAGTCGTGGTATTCTCTGGATCGCCAAGCCCTCGTTTCGCTGTCATTAGCCTCAAGAAGGTTTCGAGGCATTGCCCAGAGCATCTTGTACCACGAGTTTGTCCTGGGTTATGATGACTCATGGCGTACTAACTTGTATACCTGGGATGGCCGGCTCATCTCCTTTATGCGAACTCTTAGACAGCGCCGAGACCTGGCCCGTCTGGTAAGAGTCATCTACGTTCACCCGAGACTGTTATGGGCAATTAACGGTGATCGACCTCGAGACGTGCTTGGTGAAGCTGCAGAAACGCTAGGAATCGACCTCGCTGAGATTTGGAAATCACGTATACCGCGTCCTGAAAGTATTGATGGGACTGAGAAACCAAAAACTCGGGAACTATTCCTGGCACCTTTGGTGTATGGACCAGACTATGCCGCCCTGGGTTATTATCGCGATGTTCGAACTCGAAGGAGGGAAAGGGATTGGGTGGCAACTGAGCTTGTTGCTATGCTGATTGCTCAACTCCCGAATCTTGAATACCTCGGTGTTCAACGTTGTTCAAGATGGACAAGCGAAAGCGTGTCCGCCTCGGCCCTTGCAGCGCTTAATATATCATCACTTCCCGTTCGAAGGTTGGATATTGGGTCGCACCCTGTCGATGTGATTAGGCTGTCCCCAGGCCTAGAAATTCTCAACCTTCACGCGACTGGTTTCTGGGGACAGTGTCCACCTCTGCCAAACGTCAAGGTCCTTCGGATGACAGAGTGTTGGACTATGGAGAAGCATCTCGAAGATGTCCTTCATGCCTGTACCGCTGGACTTGAAACTTTTGCTTACGAGTCGCGGCCGCCGACACGAGCCTGCAATGCAGGTCTACGCCGGAACATGCACTTTCAGCCGTCGGACGCAGTGAGGCTGCTTTCCTTTCACCAGTTGACACTTGAATCACTGCATCTTGATCTAAGCGCCCAAGGTCGGGCTGTTTGCAAGATCGAGGATGGACTCCATCTTAAAGACTTTGCTGTTCTTGAGCACTTATGTGTTGGCTCTGAGATGATCTATGGCTTTGATGATGAAATGCAGGACGAAGGTTTTCCACATTCCGAAGCTTTGATCCGGCTGCTTCCCACATCACTTGTATCTTTGTCGATCCAGACCAAGCAGATGGGAGAAGCAGGGCGGGCAATGCTGGAGAAGGGACTCATGAGACTTGCCGAGCTGAAGCAGCGCCAACCGGATCAGTTTCCCAAGCTTCGATGGGTTCAATGTGAGTTGGGGGGCGAGACTCGTTGGCTGAGCAGCATGTTTGAGGCAGTCAATGTGCAGTTTACATCCAGTAGCTGGTCTTTGAGCAAGGCAAAGCCTTACTTGAATGGAACAAGCTGGACGGTGGATCGCATAATAGGATTCACGTATAGCGATGATTTTTCGGAGGATGAGTTGTTTGTACCGGCAAGGCAGGAAGAAGAAGAGGTTGAAAAGTGAAAATTAGTGATGCAGCCATGTCTCATATCGAAACAGATGAGGCTGTCATGAGCGGGAGTGGCGCGGGCAACCAAGTGGAGGGATGGCTTGATGGCGTTTGGAGCCACGAAATTGGAGATGGGCCATGAATGTTTTGTTTTGTTTGCTTTTGCTTTGTTTTCCTTTGTTTCGTTTCTTTTCTGCATTCATCACCTGCTGGTACGTGCGCGGAATCCTCCGGAACAAAGCAAATGTCTTTGATTGAATCGCGTGGTGTTGACTTGAGTGGCTGAAGGGGAGTTTCTACCATGAATTTTGCCTATTTACAAATCGACATGTCAACTGATGAGGGGGATTTGATTCCAAATGAGCAACAGAAGATTACAATCTTAAAATTATCTCGCTGACGGATCACGTTGCATTGCATCCCGATGTGCTTATTCGAACATGCCTCCCTCAACAACTCTCTCAAATGCTGACAGCCAAGACCCGCGCGGAGTCCTTGTTTCCTGGGGAAACCTGGTACTTCTGTACTATTCTAGTGGCAGCACGTAGCAAAAACGGATCTCCGGCTGGCGTCTACCGGTCGGATCTCCTAGACTCCGTGAATGGAGGCGCTTGGGCGCCACCGCCCACATCCATCGGGGTCGGGTAGGTACCGACAACGCATTCTTGGTGCTGACTCTGGCGCTTAGCGCTTGAACGAGAACCGTTTCTCATACTATTTTTGGTCGGATCGGAGAAATCGGGGGCTGCGGTCTACAGCAGACCCGGCCGCCCTCTTGCACAGCCTTCCAACATCCATCAGAGTAACCCTCCCGCCCAATGACAAAGCGCGCAGCTCAGCACTAGAACAAAACATCTGTACGGCTGGGCCGCTGGGAGTGGCTGGTGATTTGATATCTGGGGGGGGGGCTTTGACAAATGCTTGGTGATGTTGGCAAAGCGGAAGCTCGACTTTCCGATGCGGTCGGGCTCTGGGATGTTGATGTTGCCTTGTTCGAAAGTGAGATTCTAGCTCAAAGCCTCGCGCTGACAGTTCCTGGGGCTATACTTGGTTTGTTTCCAACCATAATGATAACCTTGATGTGTTTGTTTGGGGGCGAGAGAGGTTGTGTATAAGTAGTCGGGCTTGTTCTGCTTCAAGTTGGGAATATATTCATCAACATCTTCACCAGTATCACAAACACTCTTAGCCTCACAGCTTTCTCATACTCACTTCAACCACTTTAATCACTTACAACAACTACTCTTCCCACCTTCCAACAACCAATAGTCAAGATGCAGTTCTCCGCCGCTATCGCTTCCGCCGTTCTGGCCTTCACTTCTCTTGCTTCGGCTGCTCCTCACAACTCTCGACGGGGCTCCGATGGTCTCAGCCTGACTGCCCAGCTCACCCTCGCCGATACGTGAGTGCCATCTAGAACCAGCTTCAGCCCAAAACCATAGACTAAACAGTTATCACTTAGTGCCGTTGACCGCTTCGCCCTCATCCCTGATGACAAGGACTTTGTCTTTGACTTCAACCAGGAGCAACAGAACCCTGGCAAGGGCGGCCAGCTTATTGCCGCCAACCGAAAGACCTTCCCTGCTCTTGTCGGCACTGGCGCCGGTATGGCTCTCGGCCGTGTTGATGGTAAGACAACCCCTCCTGAGACATGATAGCTCTCAACACCACGAGGAATAACCGAGCTGACATGTTTCCCCTTTATAGCCTGCGGCATGAACACCCTCCACGTCCACCCCCGCTCCGCCGAGCTCCAGATCGTCACCTCTGGTCGCCTCATCACCGAGATGGTACCCGAGAACGGTGTCCTCGACAAGGACGGCAAGCGACGCGTGATCCGCACCGAGCTCTCTGCCAACATGATGACCCCCTTCTACCAGGGCTCCGTCCACACTCAGTTCAACCCCGACTGCGAGCCTGCCACTTTCGTTGCTGCCTTTGCCGCCGAGGACTTTGGCACTGGTCAGATCGCCGACGAGACTTTCGCCCTTAGCGACGATGTCATTGCTGCCACCTTTGGCCAGACCATCGCCGGTGAGGACATTGACCGTGTCCGTGATGCTATCCCTGCTAGCATCGCCCTTGGTGTTGAGGACTGCCTTAAGAAGTGCGGTATTAAGAAGCGCAGCATCTAAGAACTGAGCTGGCTGCTTTTCACTCAATGGGAGCGACAACATGGAGTAGACGGCGACTTGCTTTTTGAGCTGGAGCTCACAGTGGCGTAAACGAGGGATTCTAGAATTTGTTTATGGTTGTTTCTTGGGATTTTTTGGTCGTTTCGGTTTCGGTTTCGTTTCGTTTCGAGTTTCAACACTCTTCTCTCTATATATGACATTTACCTTGTACATAGCCCTACTATACATATACATACACTTGTTCATACACCTTTACTCACCCGTGTGAGACGAGATTAAACACTTGGGTTGACAAATTGGCGCATCTTGGATATTGCAGTCAATTATGCGTTTAGTTGTAAGCTTTGATTTTTTCCCTTATTTTACATCATGATACATAGGAGCTTCGTCATCTTATACAACACGCAGCGTATCAAACACGAATCTTTCACAAGCCCTTCTCTCGGTGACCGACAACCTTTGCAAAAGAGTCAAACGACATGGTCATGGAATGTCGTCCCGCCGTCTTGCTCCTTAGGTGATTATCGTAATCGAGCATCTCCTTGTACGGCACCTTGGCCACAATCTCCACCATGCGCGTCGTCGACTTCTTGCCGCGCAGGGACGTGACCGAATCGTAGGGGTCGGGAGGGGTGTAGATCTTGGACACATCGATGTGGTCCTCGCCCGTCGACTCGGCTGACCGGTCGTTGACCTCGAGGACGTGTCCGCCCGCGCCCGCGGTCGCATCGTGCTGTACCGTGCCGGCGACTACCTCGGGGCAGGTGATGTGGGCGAGCATGATGGGCTCGAGGATGCCGATTTGCTCCTTTTCGAAGGCGTCACGGAGGGCTGCTTGCACTGCAGTACGCGCGACACTGCTAAAGTGTCCTCCCGTGGGAGTCTCACAGGCGCCGGGCTCCGTATCAAGAGTGATGGTGACGTGGCATCCATGGATGGGTGCTGCACGGCGCGGTCCTCTCGCCAGGCCGGCAATGGCCCCATTGAGAAGCTGTTGTCGGGCCTCTTCGGGATCAAAGTTGAGCGAGTTGGTTTCACCTGTCAGAGGGATAGAGATATGGTATATGTTACCGTCTCGCTCAACGCTCGATTCCAGTAAGCTCTCGCGATGGTGGTCCTCGAGCGGTTCTAGAATGGCTGTACAGGACGCCTTTCCAGGCTTGCTCGCAACGGGGCGGTCAAAGACTGTGTGCTGAGGCCGTGTAGCCATTGTGACACACTCCTTGTAGTCGACCTCGATGGGGCCAAAGTCGGCATCGATCTTGTACTTTTGCTTCATGTTGTAGAGTGAAACATCCAAGTGAAGCTTGCCCATGCCCTGGATGGTGAACTGCTCCGTCTTGGGGTCGCGGCTCCAGCGAAGACTGGGATCCTCTCGTGTCGTATTCTCCAGGGCGATCTGTAGCTGCTGAGCAGCAACATTTCCGTAGGGCTCAACTTGCAGAAAGGCCACCGGAGGTGGAATCTCGGGCGGTCGGATCTGAACGTGGCGGAATGCCTCAGCAACAGGCTTGCCACCAGTCGTTGTGATGAGCGTGTCGCCTGTACGGGCCTTCTTGAGTCCCCTGAGGGCTCCAATCTGTCCCACCGAAAGCTCCTGAATATCCTGCGTCTTGGCTGCTGAAATCTGAAGGATTCCCATGGGTCTTTCATTAATAAGCATATTAGTGTTGAAACTCGAGGCGTTCTTGGTCATTGTGCCGTGGTAGACTCGAACGAAACTGATGACGCCCTCCTTGGGGTGATTGAACACTTTGAAGACGGACGCGATGGATGCGACAGTTGACTTGGCAGACTTGGAACTATGCTCGATAACATCGGCCAAGCGCTGTTTTACTGAACCAACGCGCACTTCTGCCGATGGACGTTCGTCTGGGCTCGGTAGGTAGTCAGTAATGGCATCCATCAGGGGCTCAACGCCAATATGACGGAAGCTGGAGCCGGCAAACACAGGAATAACGGTGCCATCGCCGCTCCGGATAGCCCGTCGGATAGCTTTCTTGATCACAGCACCATCAATGTTTTGGTTCTCAGCGAGAAACTCATCCATGATGGCCTCGTCGAAATCTGCAAGACCCTCAATCAATGCCTGCCTCGCTGACTCAATCTCGGGTAGAAGATCCTTGTTTGAGCTTGAAAGTTTCTCTTGGAGCGCCGGAAAATCGTACCGTGTCTTTTCACGTTCCGACTTCCAGCGATATCCCACCCGGTCGATAATGTCAATGACACCGACAAAGTCCTCCTTCTCCCACCAAGGGATCTGGCAGACGAGAGGCCATCCCTTGAGTCGGGATCCGATCTCGAGGACAGCCTTCTTGAATGATGCCCCTTCACGGTCGAGCTTGTTGCAGTAGACTAGACGAGGCACCTTGAACTCATGAGCCGAAGCCCACACTCTCTCGGTGTGAGCCTCGACGCCCTTGACCGAGTCTATGATGCAGACGGCGCCATCGAGGATGGGAAGACAACGATCGACCTCGAAGCGAAAGTCTTGATGGCCGGGCGTGTCAATAAGGTTAATGGTCTTTGAGTGGACGCCTGGGGGAAGTGTCTGCTGGAGGGGCCAGTTGAAGGTGATGGCAGCTGACTGGATAGTGATGCCCCGTTCTCGTTCCAATTCGAGAAAGTCGGTTACAGTATTCCCAGCATCAACATCTGGTGTAGTTTGTAAGCATGGATCCCCTAATCATATCATGTAGGTACATGAGTTATGCGTACCTCCAACACGTTGCGTGACACCACTATAATAAAGCATCCGCTCGGTAGTAGTAGTTTTTCCCTTTCAGTCTGTGAGCGGTACATCACACATAATCAACATAAGATCACCACCTACAGCGTCAACATGAGCAATAATACCAATGTTCCGGGTATTCTGGAGGTGAGCATCATGGTGTGCCTGGTGCATAGCCCGGCGAGACAAGCCCATGAGCTCTCTGCTTCGCCATTGGCGGGCAATACAGCGGCCCGAGCCTCTGACGGCCGGGCCGCGACGTAAGAGGGAAAGAACAATCATCCCCAGCCAGGAGATGTAGTAATGCTCGTCTGGGGCATCTCAATTCCTCAAGTTTTGTCCCTCGAGGTTGATTCTGGAGCTTCTCGGCTGTTTTCAGCCTGATGTCATTCGCCGGCTCGTGAAGCAAGCTCAAGAGACCCACCGGCTACTCCCTGCCTCCTAGCCGCAGCGCTTGTCCAACCACAGAAGGCGGTAAACCCTGGCAGAAATAGCAGCAAATGAGCGCCGCCTGTACGTGCCTCTCCCCGGCGACAAAGCCAAAGCTCCTACGTAATCCTCGATTCTCCAACTCAACTCGTGGCCACGCATACCTTCATCGCCATCGCCCTCATCTGACCCACGCTCCTTAAACTGCTGCCTAGGACTCTCAGCTGCTCTTAAGCCCGCTTCTCGTCGACCTCGATTTACGAAAGCGCAAAGACATCAACTACAGCAACCATGGAGCTCTCCGGCATCTTGTCAGTGGCTGCGCCGTCCAACCCCCATGCCACAATAACATCGTTACTGACCATCGCGTAGCCGCATTGTCAACCTGGCTGTTGGCGTCATCACCCTTTTGGGTGGTATCACGCACATCTTCCAGTTCAGCATGTATGTTCCAACTGAACCCCCGATAATACCCCCTGTATCCGAGCGCGTTCATGCGATACGACAAGCTTCAATTGCCAGTACTAACATCTTACGCTTAGGCAACCTATCATTGTTGGCTGCTATATGATTGTTTTTGGTCTCGTCATCGGCCTTCTCGGTACGTTCCAGGCTGCTTCCGAGTTCTCGATCACATCTAACAAGCCGCAGAGTTCCAGATTCCTCCCCAGGTGTCGCGACACGCCTCTTTCCTCTTCTCCTTTATCGGCCGTGGTGTCTGTAAGTCGCGCTCTATTGAAAGCCTACCAAATCGATGGTTACTCACACGACCTAGTCTACATCTTCCTCGGCTCCCTTCTCCTCGGCTCGCTGGTTATCAGCAAGATCGCCGGTGGCATCGTCGGAATCACCGGTATCGCATATGTCGCCCTCGAGTTCCTTCCCTCCATTGAGCCCCCCAGTAATATGCGCGAAGCCGAGGACGCTGGCTGGGGTGCCGAGCAGGTCTAGAGCGCCAATCAACAACAACGCTCACCCCCTGAGGGCGTGCCACAGACCTGAGCGCATCATCTGCCTCACAACGACCATCTGCAGCGGCCGAATAACGATGCCAAGATGTAACAAACACGGTGATTTTGGGAAAGTATCAGGATAGGACCCTACCTTGAGGTTGGGATTGGGAAGAGACGGCGGTAGTGGATTGTGTATTTTTACGACTCACAGGCGGAGTTCAAGAGCTGTCTTCGATCGAACAGGGTTCGGCGATTGGGATTACGGGACTGGTAGTGTATGACGTTAAAGAATAGATGCTTTTTTGCATTCGTCTAGTTCTATATACTCGTCTTCTCGACAACTTCAAGATCGCGAGCAACTCTTGGAAATTAGCAACAGACACGCCATTTGCAAAACGCCGACAACTCAAGCCAGTAGCATCCCCATCATGTCCTACTTATGTCCGGGGATTTCTCAAGAAGGTAACCACACCACTGCAGTAGCCAACTAGGCCGTCCAATCGGCTGCACTCCTTCTCTTGATACTCCTTCCACTCACTCAGTGCCGTCAGCAGGTCCTCGCTCTCCATGACAACATCAAAGTGCAGTCGTAGGAACACTGTCATCCACGCTTGAGTCAGCTCATAGTCGCGGCGGGCCTTGAGACGAGCCGTCAGAGCGCGGATGAAATGCAACAGCTCGTTCGAGCCCTCGTTGCCGTCGCCGATGGAGAGCGAGCGCAGCTCGAGATCTGCGCTTGAGGGGGAGAGAGACTTGAGATGCTCAATGAATTCATCGTCTATGGCATATTAGCTTCATGGTGCAATCAGAAAGTGACGGAAAGGGTGAGAAACTTACAAGTGCCAGTTGCTGCTCCGGCTTGAAGCTTGGAGCTCAGCACCTCTTCGAACCGAGCCTTCTCAACCTTTGTGATTCGTGACTTGCCATCGTCCTCCGCATCTGCCTGCTGCTTAGGCGCCAGGATATTTTCCTTCCCTGTAGTTGAAGGCAAGAAGAAGGGAGCCTTCTCAGGAGCCTTGGGGGCCTCCTTGGGCTTGTTGCGCTCCTTGATGAGATCCAAGTGCAGCAGCGTCTGCCAGCGGCTCTTGGGCACCAAGCTCAGGGTTGTCAACTCGGAGCTGAGCTGCTCAATCGTAGGCGCCACAACGGTGTCGTCTTCCTCATCTTGGTCCTCTTCAAATGCGCCCTCCAGCATACCCTCGTTGTTCTCGCCAGAGACCGTAGGGAGAGAAGCCTGGCCAATCTCCTTTTCAGAGATCTGCCGTGTGGGAACGTGCTTGAACAGCGCTTTGTTGGTCCAGAGCGTAACGCCGAGCTCATCCTGAATTGTGGCAGCCAGATACTCGCCAGTGACTGACATGGCAAGTGCCCTACAGGGCTTCTCGAGCCGGATCGCGTCGATCAGGTGGCTTGTAGGGAGATCCCATACCCGGATGACGCAATCCTTCGAGGATGCGATAATCCACCGTCCATCACTCGAGAAGCAGAAGTCGGTGATGGCGTCCTGAGGCCCCCAGAACTCTCGAATCGTCCTCTTGGTGTCCATGTCCACTACTCGGATAGACAAGTCGTCGCAAGAGAAAGCAAGCAGGTTGCTTGAGGGGTGATATCTGCATCCTGTAGGGAAAGTCATGGGCGCCCAGTCGATCTGGTGCAGCAGGTTGCCTGTCAAGAAGTCCCAAAACTTGATCTTTCCATCCAGAGAGCAAGAAATCACCGTCTTGTTCATGTTATCAACAATCAAGCCTGTGATGGGCTTGGTGTGCTTTCCAGTGCCCGCTGCGAACTGGCGGCCAGTTTCCGTGTGCAGCTGAACGACATCGTCGGCCTGTCGTAATTGTTGCATCTTGAGCTGCCTTGCTTGGGCTGGGGTTAGTCTTGATGGGAACCTCTGGCGGTGCGTTCCCGACTGAAGGTTGAACATGTCGATGCCACCGGACTCGGAACCGACGAGAGCAAAGGTGCCGCAAGGGCTGATGGCAACGGTCGAGACGTTGGAGCCATCCCCTGTAGCGAAAGCCCATCTACCTGCCCTCTTTCGTCCCCAGAACCACGTTCGAGCATAGGGGTCGTTCTTATGAGCTGTCACCACGCTCTCCCAGCCCGTCATACCACTGAGCTCCGCATCCTGGGCCTTCTTCTTGTTATGAGACTTTTGCCAGATGGCCTGCTTTCCAGGCATGGCGCCAATGCCGCCATCTCGGTTCAAGGAGGACGCAATGCAGGTAATCTCTGGCGCCTTGAGATCCTCTAACGTCGTCGTGGGTCCATGGGCGAGGGCATTGGTTCCCAAGATGCCCACCTTCTTGGCCTTCTTGCGGATGTTTCCCTGACTCAGCTCCGAACTCTGACCATCCCGACGCAGACTCCATCCCCAAAGACTCCGATCCTGACCACCACTGATCAGCCACTTGTTGCCGGCATCAGCACCATCAAAGTCAGATGGCAGGAACTGGAGACAGTTGACCGGGCCAGCATGTCCACTGCGGGAGTGAAGAATTCGGGGCACAGGGGAGAAGGGTGTTTCGTCAAAGATCCAAGACTTGAGGGAGTTGTCTCGGCCACTCGTCAACACCACTGGCTGGCCAGGGAGGAACTCGACCTTGCTGATACCGCCACGGACAGTCGGGCCTTCATAAGAGGGCGGGTTGTGGGCACTGCGTAAAACACCCATAACGCGACCACCTCCGTTGAGGTCCCAGAACGTCACATCTCCGGTCGCAGCAGTTGCCGTCGCCATAACTCCGTCCTTGCGCCCATCGTTGCCAGCACCCATACCATCGGTTCGGAAGGAGATCGAATTTACCGGCGCTTCTGAGCTACCGGCTTCAATACGGATAACACGCTTATCGGTGAGGACATTGGTGATGATAAGAGTTCCCTCGGAATAGGCGATGGCGAGTAGTGACAGAGCCGGGCTGGGCTCCATACATGTAACAGAGCCGCAATCGGGAGACGGAGGCAGAATGGTGTAGATGAGCTTTCCCGTGCTGATATTCCAAATTTCAACCCAGCCATCCTTGCGACCAACGAAAATCTTGTTCAAAAAGGTGGGCATGGTGACGATGCCACCGGTAATTTCATTGCCGCCTTGATTCGCGGGTGTTGTGTAGATGGTGGTGTAGTGCTCGAGAGTTGCCGTCTTGAACACCTCGATTCTGGTTGAAGCAACAGCAATAGTCCAGGTTCCCATAATCAGAATCTGCTGGATCGGTTCGTCCAAGTCGGAGGGCAGCGCAAGCTCGTCAACCTTCTTGCCCCTCTGGAACACCCAAATGCCCTGGGGCTCGCCCTTCTTTGATCCACCCCATGCTGCGAAAATGTTTTTTCCCCAAGCAAGCGTCGCAGTAATATCAGCGGGCGTTTGGGGCCGAGTAACGAAGACGAGGTTGAGGCCGCGGCGAAGATCGTATGTCTGGATAGATCGGCCAACCGAAGTAGAGATCTGAAAGGTAGTCTTTCCGAGGGGGATCGAGGTGAAAGGAACACTTGTGGGCGATACTAAACCAACGGTCTATTCAATCGCGAGAGTTAGACTGCGAAGAATGAGGGTAGAGGGGTAGACGTACTCGGAAAGGCGCAAAGATCCTCGAAGAGTTGGATGGGGATTTCGAGGCATTGGCGGGCGCCGCCGTCTTCTGGCGCTTGACCAACGGACGGTCAGTATCTTGATGAGGCATCGTGAGCCTGGCCGACGCGACTGGTGTAGAGAAACTATATATGGAGCCAGAGATGTAGTCGAACCGGCTTGTGCTCTCTCATGCAAGGCCGCTCAGTGTGTGAGGCTGGAGCCATCTCCAAAAATTATTTTTGGCGGTGACGCGGGGCAGTACCTGGGAGCATAAAACATGGGTGTCTTTTTTTGTCCACCCAGGGGCATCTTCTGGGGCGAGCTGAAGAAAACATTGCACAGTATAAAGCACTGTCAGTTGGATGTCGCATCAAGTTTATTCGAAACTATTGCATCCTTGCATGCTCCGTATATGCTCGATGATAAATTCGGTGGGCGCGTGTTTCTGCCTCCATCTCTTCATCTTCTCTCTGCCTCCATTCTCAGGGGAAAAGGGTCAGGTGTCTCGACATCACGTGTCCAGTTGATTCTGTCGTCCTCCCCTACCTTCAGCTCCCAGCACCAAGCTCCGGGAGATCTTGATGGAAGCTTGGCATGTCCGGTCGGGGAATCTCCTTTGGAAGGATGTTCAGGTAGGCTACGGCGCCAGCGACGTCAAAAGCGCCAAATAGTGGGGCCGGGTGGGATGGCGTTGAATCGAATTCGAGACCGAGTCTGACCGTGCTTGACGTGCGTGCCATGTTGAAGCAAGGGCCGAGCGACTGGCATGAGGTGCTGCCCATTCAGGCATGACAAAGAGACAGATGTTTGCCATCATCAGGCCTCCACCATTCTTTGTCGTAGCACTGGTAGGGCTGTATAGGTTTCAGTAGCACCACTACAGGCACGGAGCAGCCGACGCCATGAACACGTATCCGGTGATGGTGATGGATAATGCGTACGGGTTATCCAACGGCAGCTCTTGGTGCTGAAATGCGCCAAGGACAAAGCAACCATGGAGCCGTGTCCAGGTCCTGGGCCAAGGGGGGCTACGAGGCAGGCTGGCCGCCCTTACCTAGTTAATTTCGGTCAGCTCGCCCTTTTGTGTCGTATCAATATCCAACGAAACATGCTTGCTTGCTTGAAGCAGACTCCCCGCTGTTCTAAAATCCCAAAATAGCCCTGGTTCTGCGATCTAACGTTAAGAGTTTAGACCCGGAGTTTAGGTGGTGACTGTGCCTGGAGGATCTGCGGCTCCTATAAGCACGGTACATGGAAGAGAGAGGACGTCACCATGATGGCCTGGCAGTAGAAACCTTAAACAAGGCAGAGCAAGCACTCATTCATCAGCTCGTAGGTGCTGTAGCGGGGGCATCCCAGGCCGGCTATGCACAACCAAAACATGTGCCATCAGGGACGCCAGCGAAACAAGGTTGTCGGCACTAGCCAGGACATCAACGCTCCTGTGTGGCCCCCTCGTATCGAGCGCCTCAGTTCGGCAGCGCCCCAGCCCAGCGCATCCGTAGCCACTCATCGGTGCATCCCGGCCCACTCGATATCAAGGACGGCGAGACGAGCGCAATGCGATTCATGGACTGAGGGCGGCCCATGCTGCGACGACGGTCGATAAAGAAGTAGGTGCTCCGTAAATCGAGACGAAACGAGCACTCACCACCAGACCAACACCAGCCAGCACCACCCCCTTCTCTTCGTAAAAGCGGAGATGGACTTTGAAATTCCCCTCCCCTCCCCCTAGACAGGCAGGAGATCGACTCTTTGAAGAGCCCTTTTTGTTTCAGCCACGGCGGAAAGGGGCTCTAGGGACTGGTCAGACTGGCGTTCCATCAGAATGGAGGCCAAGGTTCGGCAATGGATGGAGGAATCGCCATCGATTACTGTCATCAGTCAGCTCCCACCCGGCGAGTAGCTTACTTAGCCTACCCTACCCAGTTTAAGCAACACGCGACCAGATGCCATCCCTGGGCCATCCGCGCCATCCCTGGGGGCTTTTTGGGGCTTTGTGCACTGGTTGTGTGTCAATGTCTTACTGTGGTCTAGTGCATAGCCTTCTTGGGTCTGACAACAGTTCCTTAAACATCCATCTTGGCTTTTGCCCAGCCGGCTGTTCACCTCTGCCTTGTTCCTTCCTACATCATACCTTCTTCTTACTTGCTTGCTTCTCTGTTCCTTCCAGTCAGTGCAGCAGTGTCGATTCGATGATGTGAAGCAGGCCCAATATGCCTTCTTCAGTATCCTTTCTTTTTGCAATCTTTTTTGTATCAGTCGTCTTTGCCAAGCTGCTGCATCTGTACATTCACCTGCACTCCATTGCCGCCATCGACTTCCTTGTCTACCTACCAACCTTTTTCCTGCAAGATGTCTTTGTAATCTTCCTTGGTCGCCTCCTGCTGCGGAGGGAACGGACAATCATCTCTTTTGTCGGTTACTGCTTTGGATGTTTATTAACGCAAGTATTCCCTCGTGTGCATTTTTTTTTCGTTGCGCCCGCTTATGCTGACTCGCCGTTGAAGCTTGATTTCCATCGGCGCTGCATCGTCAGAGCTTGGGTTTTACTACAGGACGGGCGGCGAAGTTGAGTGGAGCGATGCAGGGGACTACGCCAACGACGAAGGCCTCAAAGTCTTGCTCAGCGAGAGCCACAGTGTTCTTGTTTCTGCATTAATCATTATTATTCTTGCATGGTTCACGCAGGGCATTCTATACAAGCTCGTCGGTAACCTTGTAGCTGGGTTGGGGAAGCGCATCGCTTCAGGTATGTCGCCTGACTCTCCAGGCTGTCCCAACACATCTTTAACCTTGTAAAAGTCTCCAGGTTCCTCAGAGGAAAGCTTCGTCCGCAAAAACATGTTCAGCGCGATCCCGAGAATGTCGAATCGTTGATGGAGCGAGATCTTTCCGGAGATCCCGCCTCCCCCTCTGACTATGGTCGAAGGTCATCCAGCTCCGGTCGCAGTGGGCAAGAAAAGGATCCGGAAGAGCGCTCTTCAATGCGACGGCGATGGTGCGCTGTCCCTTCTTGGATCGTCACATCGTCTGTCTTGGTTTTTGTTGGTATCACGGCCATTGTCCGCCCTGAGAGGCCATACAACCATATGTCGACAAGTCTGCCCTTCCGAATCCTCGGTTCTTTTAAGCCAAGTCTCGGATTCTGCGCATCTAAGAATGACTGGCCCTTGAAGGACCTCATCAAGGAGTCCCAGTGGGAAGACCCTCAGGGCAACTTCAAGGGTTGGGCCCCTGGCAGGGGGGATAACAAGCTCATCAAGCAGTACAGAGATAATACCCCAAAGTGGCTGCCCGATCCGATCCCCCGCGGGTTTGACAAGTGGAATAAGACGAAATTGCAGGACAATGTCGCCGCCGCCGACGATTCATGCCCCGGCTCATCCGCAGACCAAGGCTTCTATAACCCGGTTGCCGATCCAATGCGAATAACCAACCTGAAGGAAAGCATCCTGGGCTCCGTACAAGAGGCCCTCACACAAAACTCTGTTAAGATCCGACATGTTGCCCTCATTTTGATGGAGAGCATGCGCGAAGAGCTCTTCCCGATCCAACAAGGTACCGACATTCACAGGTTCATTATGGAATCCCACGACGAGTCACTTCGAGATGAAGTCAACGACCTAGTTTCCCGCTTGACACCAAACTTTGAGAAGATTACAGGGAAATTTGGCAACTTCAGTGCCAGCAACGGCACCACCTACGACCCTCCTGCGAAGCCGGTGTGGAACGACAAGACGAGTCCTGAGTATGGTGGTATCAACGTTGTCGGAGCCCTCACGAGCAGCAGCGTCTCGACAAAGAGTCTCATGGCGGCTCACTGTGGTGCTTGGCCCATGGCGGTAAACATGTTCGAGGAGGCCGAGCTCGAGAGCTATCAGCCTTGCATTCCTCAGGTCCTCAACATGTTGAACACATTCAAGCAAAACAAGACCAAGGCAGCAAGAGGCTGGCTGTCACTAGGATCCAAGAAGACTGAACAGTTTCACGATTACCCATGGCACTCTGCCTTCTTCCAGGCTGTTACAGACACATACGATAGACAGGACATGTTCGACAACAAAATGGGGTTCAAGCACATCTTTACGAAGCCCAAGCTCGACAAGGAGGCCAAGAACAATCCCGACATGGAAGAAATCAACTATTTTGGTTATCCCGAGACGGATCTGAAGGCGCACATCAAGGAGTACATCACCGAGGGGCTCGCCAACAACAAGCGCCTCTTCATGTCGCACTTTACTAGCACGACTCACCATCCCTGGGGTGTTCCCAAGTGGTTCGACACCGAGAAGTACATGGGCAAGGAGGGCAAGCGCCACAAGGACTTCGACAAGTACCTTAACACTGTTAGGTTCACCGACATGTGGATAGGCGAGCTCATGCAGATGTTTGAAGATCTCGGGATTGCCGACGAGACTCTTGTTGTCTTTGTCGGCGACCACGGACAAGCCTTCAAAGAAGATTTCTCCAAGACGGGCACCTACGAGAACCGCCACATTAGCAACTTCCGAGTCCCCATCTCTTTCCGACACCCCAAGATTCCTCGCATTCAGTACGAAGCGAATGTAACCTCGATCTCGATTCTGCCAACCGTCCTTGATCTCCTTGTCCACTCAGGATCCCTTAACGAGGACGACACGGCGATTGCGTCCGATTTGGTCCATGATTACGAGGGTCAATCACTGATCCGACCATATATCAAGTCACAACACGGCCGTCGTGCCTGGAACTTTGGGCTTATCAACCCCGGTGGTGGTATGCTCACGGTAACATCGGCAGACGCACCATTCAGACTGGCGATCCCGCTGAAAAAGGATCTAGAATACACATTTACCGACCTGGGACAGGATCCGCTAGAGTTGAATCCTCTGGACGGGTGGTCCATCAAACAGATGATCAAGGCGGTTAAGGCTAAGTACGGCAAAGAAGCGGCCGACTGGGTTCGTGAAGCCGATGCAGTGTCACGCTGGTGGGCTATAGAGAGAAACCGTCTTTGGGGATACAATCGATCTGACGACTGAGCAAGGTCGTTTAATGTATGATATGACATCTGGTACTTTTGCTTATTATTATTTTTTTTGTTTGGGCTCTGGGCTTTGGGATATGATGGCCCTGGAACATGGCATATACACCTGCTTGTAACGCAGGATGGGCTCTCTCGAGCATATTTGGTTCATAAAATGGATTGGACACTTCACCTTCATCTCTTCTCGTGCTGCGTGTATCTTGAGTCGTGATTGATGATCTTCAGGCTCCCTCACACAAGTAGGACGGGTGACGCGTAACGCAGGCGGTTATACGAGCTCGACACGTGTGTATATGTAGGCCGAGTGCCACATGCACAGGTTGGCAAGCCTCCCGTTGTTGTACCTGGTTGGTCAAATCAAGCAATAGAGCAACGTTTGCGACCCAGGAGCAAGGTTTCAGATTATCCAAATGGATCTTTCCGGCCAAACGCTGAGTGCATCTAGGAATGTACACGGCGCGTGCGGAAACACATCATCAACCCCTGATTCTTGCGCCTGACTCCACCAGAGAGAGAGGAACCTTGAGGATGGATGTCTGGGTCTGTCTACTAAGTAAGGAAAAGAGTGGACTGGAAGAAGAGGATCTGCAAACAACAAGCTTTCTAAAGGATTTCTCACCCATGGAAGGGTTTCACCTGAAAACCCACCAGGTTGGAACATTAACTGACTCAGCAATGGAAGTCAGTAAACCTGGCGGGGGTCAACTGACAGGGCCACAGAAGTGGAAGCGGCAGCTGACGAGCACTACATCTGCACTGCCGAACCGACGACCAGAGAGCATGAACCTGATCGACAAGCCATGGCCATCAACGACATCATCTTCGCCGACAGCGGTTCCCCAGCGTTGGTCTCGAACCCCCCTGTAGCCGGCAGCCAAAGGTCCAGCTCGTCGGGTTTTGGTGGTCGCATGCCCCAAGCCCCCAAGCCACAAAGGAACCAGAAACGATGTTTAGCATCAACCTCGTGGCCATCCATTTCCGCTTCATCTCGCCCAATGGCGTTGCTCAATTCGAGCATGCCCCTTCCAGATCTCATCTAAATTGCCGAGTTCCTGGCACCATGATGATTGTTAAGTTAACTTAGTGTCTCACCTCTAGCCGCGTAGCGCCCTCTCTACGGCCATCATGTGCTGCTTGTCATGGCCGCATGCATGGAAGTTCACTCAATCAACCGAAAAGAGAGGTAGTTTATAAACACCAAGGTATCGCAGAGACAATCGGAGAGAACATCTCATACGGGAACGGCCCGAGAAAGCTGTTTTCTCTTTGCCCCGGCTCTCGCCTCTCTCTCTCTCTCGCCTCCTCAAGGGCACGAGACTCACAAAGCCTTGAACCTGTCCCCTCTAGTCTCTCCACTCTCGAGAGGACCCCTCCCCCGGTGACCCCATCGCGACCCCGCCATCCAGGCTCCTTCAGCAAATCCCGTCATGGAGAAGCGATCAAGGACAGCAACTCTGGACCGAAGATAGCAGCTTCGACAAGGGCACCTTGGCAGCAGGGACGATAAATCCTCCGTAGCGTGACCAAATGACAGGAAAACAGGCATTTTCCAGCAAGTTGAACAGGACCACGGACCTCTTATAGATACGGCGACGGCGACGACGGGGGGCCTCGACCCATCCAGCCAAGCAGAACAAGCCAGCCCTTGCATCTCGGCCGGCCCTACACAGCATCTCTTTGAACAAACCCTGGCAACAACCTATCAACCAAGATATCGGCATCTCGATGCATGGTGGCGATCCCTAGCGCCTGCGTCATAGAGCCCGCTGATTCGATGCTCCAGGGCTTTTATCCTCCGGACAAACAAGAAGAAAAAAATATTCCCATTCATCCATCTAAGTCCACTTCAACAAGCGAGTGAGTGACTTGCAGCGACAGACAGCAAAGACAAGCCGTGCCGCACCCGTTGGCCACCGTCTCAGTCGCCCATTGGAACGGACACGAGACGTTATCCAGGGGGCAAAAAAAGAGAAGAGAATAATAACAATCACCGCCTGTCATCGTCTTTTTTCTCCTCCTCTTCCCTGCATTTGCATCCTTTCCCGGCTATAACCCCATCCCGTCTGACCGGTTCCGAATCAACCCCATCCTTCTAATACCCGTCCTCATCAGAGACATTGGACAAAGGAGCAGAAACAGCTTGGTAGATGGGGATCTGAGACATCGGAAAACGTCCAAATCACCGTCACTATCTGCTCGCGGGTTTAATCTGAGCTACTCGAGGCCCTGTCCCTAACCTTGATAAACGGGCCTACAGTACCAGGCAAAGTTTTGTAGGCGACAAGCTCCGAGCTCGCCTACTGTACTCGCCCATCACCGCCTGGTTACTTTGGTGCCCAGATCCTCGCTTCTATCCGCCGGGATTGTCATTTCGTTCATGCCAGAGCGGGCATAGCTGTCTGTCAGTCTGAAAGGTAAAATTTTCAATTAGCTCTCGGCTGGGCTGGTGTCTTTTTTTTGGGGCCACCAACCAACCTTACCTAGGTACTGTGCTGTGCTGTGCTGCACCAAACGGGACAAACACACGCCCACAAGCAAGCACACTCACACAAGCCACTACACAAGAAACGGCTGCGCTGTCCTGCCCGCGCACACCATTGATCGGATGGATGTCATGGATGCCGCCGTGGACACCATGAGCAACCGACCGGACCCGAAGCTTGTTAGCACCACCGTCGGCGCCGTGGATAGCCCAACACCACCACCAGTTCCAGCAGCACCATATTCAACTAGCCCCTCCGACGACGCTTCTGTTGCCGACTTTTCCTCTTCTCCTCGCCGTTCTCACCTTCACGCTCCTTATCTCGGTCTGGGTCAATCCCTGCCCCATCACTATAGCCAATCCCATCCTCCTAGGTCCTCTCGCACCCTCTCGTCGTCGTCGCCCCTCGCCAATTCCTCCTCCATCTCTGCTGCAGGAACCACCAAGGGTTACTGTGCCGAGCCGGACACGGCAGAGACCCACGCCCGTCGTGCAAGCTTCTCTGTCCCCTCGCACGTCTCGACTTCAGCGGCGGCCGTCAAGAACCTTCACTCTCTCCTGCCGCGCACCCGCCGCGAGTCCATGACCTCTGACGTCTGCGTTGAGGATCTGGCTCTGGCCGACTCCCAGCTCGCCCTTGCCGAAGACCCCCACCAGAACCAGAACCAAACCCAAAACCAGCAGCGGAACCAGAACCGCCTGCCCACCGCCAGCGACAGCTCCAATTCGAACTACACCGTCTCGTCTGAACCTTCCGGTGCCATCAACAACCGCCTATCATCCTCCTCGGATCCCCAATCCAGGAGACTCTCGGGGAACTCGATCTATTCTCTTGCATCTGCCCGGGGCGTCCTCAGCGGCTCTTCGTCTGCTCATGGGTCAGAGCTGGGAACACCTCCACGATCTGTACCTGGCCTTCTGTCAACGGGCAAAGGAATAGTGCCATCTCAGTCTGAGCCTGGCATCTCCAACGTGACAGTCACCACCTCGTCCACCGCTCAGCAAGGCCACTCGGTCGTGGGACATCACCATCAGCATCACCTGGTTCCAAGGGATCTCCATTCACAGCCACTTGACTTTACCAAACGAGCCATCCGCGACAACATGCAGAACAGCACTTCAAATTTGCGGTCTATGCCCGACCGCTCCCGCAGCCGTGCCAAGAGGCGCTTTAGCGGAAGCACTGCGACGAGTAGCCACAGCCCGAGTAGCGATCGGGGTCCCCACCATCGGGAAAGAGAGGAGGGTGAGTCTTCTTCTTTTTTCTTTGTTTCCCCTTCTCTCCTCTCAAAGCCACTGGCCTTGGAAGTGAGTGATGTCTCTAACTTGCTGCAGTGAAACCAGCTCCATGGGGAGTGATTGGTGTGTGTGCCCTTGACGTCAAGGCGCGGAGCAAGCCCAGCAGGAACATCTTGAACCGGCTGATTGCCAACCGTGAGTTTGACGTGATTGTTTTTGGCGACAAGGTGATTTTGGACGAAGGTACGTTTAATTCACAGAAGAGATGTATTTTCTAGGAGAGACTAATCTGTTTTCTTCTCAGAGGTTGAGAATTGGCCCATCTGGTGAGTTCATTCCCTCGGTGAGCTGAAGTGGAATGGCGGGGTGCATCAACCAAGCTCCTGCAAGAGGCACGTGCCGAATTTCCCAAAATGATCACTAACAAGAGATGCAGCGACTACCTCATCTCTTTCTATTCAGATGGTTTCCCACTCGACAAGGCAATTGCCTATGTCAAGGCGAGAAAGCCCTTTTGTGTTAATGATGTTCCCATGCAGCAGATCCTGTGGGATCGTCGTCTCTGCCTGCACCTGCTCGACAAGATCAACGTCCGAACCCCAAAGCGAATCGAAGTCAGTCGTGATGGCGGTCCTCAGATTCTCACTCAAGAAATGGTCAAACACATCAAGGACGTTTCAGGTGTTTCTCTTGAGCCAATTGACCCTTCCAAGGTTCCGCCACCTCAAAAGGTTGAGCTGATCGAAGATGGGGATGCTCTGAGCGTGGATGGTTCAATCCTGAGGAAGCCATTCGTCGAGAAACCAACAAGCGGCGAGGATCACAACATCATCATCTACTTCCCAAAGAGCGCCGGTGGAGGTGCTAGGAAGCTTTTCCGAAAGATTGGAAACAAGAGTTCCGACTATATACAAGATCTAACCGTTCCCAGAGCAATCACCGAACCCGACAGCAGCTACATCTACGAAAGTTTCATGCAGGTTGACAATGCCGAAGATGTCAAGGCCTACACTGTCGGCCCCACGTATTGCCATGCCGAGACACGAAAGAGCCCTGTTGTGGATGGTGTCGTACGGAGAAACACGCACGGTAAAGAGCTGCGCTACGTCACGGCTCTGGATACGAAGGAGAAGGAAATGGCCAGCAGGATCTCTACCGCTTTTGGACAGAGAGTTTGTGGTTTCGACTTGTTGCGAGCGTCAGGGAAGAGCTATGTCATCGATGTCAACGGCTGGAGCTTTGTCAAGGACAACGACGACTATTACGACCATTGCTCCAATATCCTCAAGGACCTCTTTGTTAGGGAAAAGCTCAGGCGTGGAGGCGTTACTCCGCCAATACCATCGCCTGCGCCGTCAGATAACACCGACCCCTTTACTCGAGCAGCCAACGCATTCAAGGATCGTGAGCAATCAAGTTTGCCTGGCACTGGCGGGGTTAGGACAAGCATAAACTCCATGTCGAACGCTACGGATTCACAGCCCGACGACTCTTTCCGCCGTGTGCCCAGCGGAACCGCTACTCCTCTGATACCAGATAGCACTATACCCTCCAAATCCCACAGCTCCGCGGCGACACCACTCATCCCACCGGTCCCTGTCGATCTGAGTTTGTCTGGCAGCTCTTCAGCACCGCCACAGACACAGCAAAGTGCCGTATCGGATGCGCCATCAGAGCAGCCGAGCACCGCCCCTGAGCCTCCCCTGCCAACACACTCTTGGAAGCTGAAGGGTGTAGTCTCCGTGATACGGCACGCGGATCGGACACCCAAGCAAAAGTACAAGTTCACATTCCATTCGGAGCCCTTCATTGCTCTCCTGAAGGGTCACCAGGAAGAAGTTTTGCTCATTGGCGAGGCCGCATTAGGAAGTGTTGTCCAAGCAGTGGATGTGGCATACGAACAAAACATTGAAGATCGTGGGAAACTCCGGGCTCTTCGAAATGTGCTCGTCAAGAAGGGCAGCTGGCCAGGCACGAAGGTCCAGATTAAGCCCATGTTCCGGAAGAAGAAGACGGAGGTGGTACCAGCCGTCGAGGAAGTGCCTGCACCTGAAGAAAACAAGGAGGAGCCCAGTGCTACGGAACAAAAGGGCGAAGCATCGCTAGAAGACAAACCCTACCGGAGCCCCAGGCGGCATGATTCTCTCTCTGAGGTCACTATGTCCAAGTTTACAGCTGCTGAAGAAAGCTTGGTTCTTGACAAGCTGCAGCTAATTGTCAAATGGGGAGGAGAGCCGACGCACTCGGCCCGCTACCAATCCCAAGAACTTGGCGAGAACATGCGCAACGATCTAATGCTCATGAACAGGGACATTCTGGACGAGGTTCACGTGTTCAGCAGCTCGGAGCGGCGCGTGACCACGAGTGCGCAGATCTGGACTGCCTCGTTCCTAGGCAAGAAGGATATCCCTGAAGACTTTATCACGATCCGCAAGGACCTGTTAGACGATTCGAATGCGGCAAAGGACGAGATGGACAAGGTCAAGAAGAAACTCAAGGGCCTACTACGAAAGGGCAACGAACGGCCGGCCCAGTTTGCCTGGCCAGACAACATGCCCGAGCCTTCCGAGGTGCAGACAAGAGTCGTGCAGCTGATGAACTTCCATCGGCGTGTGATGCAGTACAACTACGGCAAGTTATACAGCGGCGCCGTTACATCGCTCAATGCCATCTCAAACCCGAGTACCGAGAGGTTATCGGGTGAAAACTCGAACTCGTCGATCGCATCCTCGCTCTCACATGCAAATACGGTCGGTCAGATCCAGGCGCGGTGGTGCTGTGGCGAAGACGCGGAGCTGTTCCGAGAACGCTGGGAAAAGCTCTTTTCAGAGTTCTGCGATGGCGACAAGGTTGACCCGAGCAAGATCTCGGAACTCTACGACACCATGAAGTTTGATGCCCTGCACAACCGTCAGTTCCTCGAATGGGTGTACACACCACCCAACCACATGCTTGACGAGTACTCAGCCTCCGGCACGAGCAGCGCCCCCAACGGTGCTAATGGCACCAAGGACGGGAAAGCCAAGTCGGCGGCGGAGGATGGCAAGTCCTCGGAAGACGCCAAGGTTGACAAGAACCCATCGCCCGATGGCTCGGACAAGGTGGAGGCGAACAGCCGGTCTGCCTCGGTTAAGAAGCTCTTCAGAAGACGATCATTCCTTAACAACTTGCGACACTTCAATGAGGAGGCGCCGCCGGAGCAGTACTTCCGGCTTTACAAGGGAACGAGCCAGGCCTCGTCCAAGACGGACGCACGCAACGAGCCGCTTCAGGAGCTTTACCGGCTAGCCAAGGTCCTGTTCGACTTCATCTGCCCTCAGGAGTATGGCATCTCGGACAGCGAAAAACTCGAGATTGGCCTGCTGACGTCGCTGCCCCTGCTCAAGGAGATCGTTCAGGACCTTGAGGAGATGCAGGCGTCGGACGACGCCAAGTCCTTCTTCTACTTTACCAAGGAATCCCACATATACACGCTGCTCAACTGCATCATCGAGGGAGGCGTCGAGACTAAAATCAAGCGCAGCACCATCCCTGAGCTCGACTACCTCTCGCAGATCTGCTTCGAGCTCTACGAGGCAGAAATGAAGACCACAGGCGAGGGAGCGTCACCTCATGACGAGCCCACCTTCACATACAGCATCCGAATTACCATTAGCCCGGGCTGCCACGTCTTTGACCCCCTGCACGTGCAGCTTGACAGCCGACATTGCATTGGTTTTGCCCCCAGGCGAAGCTTGACACCCCACGCCGACTGGTTGCAGGTCATCAAGACCTTGCGAGCCAAGTTCAATCAGTGAGTGCCCCCACTAAACTTGCCCTGTATCTGAGGTGCCTTCTCCCCGTGACCTCACACTTACACTCACGCTGCAGGGTCAAATTACCAAAGACGTTCCTGGCGGTGAATCTATCGGATGCCTTCACATTTGAAGAGCTAGAACGGCAAGGAAGCGACAACGATGTGCTGGAGATGAAGGCTGCGCCGCCCAAGGATCTCCTGACTGATACGCAAAAGCCGTCCGAGGAGGACGGTAGGAAGGATCTCGCAACCGGGGCCGGCGAGGTGATTGTTTCCTAGAGGAGGAAAATGCGCAGATGATATGATGGTTGATGGTTAGGGCAAGGTCTTGTGGAAAACCTAAAAGCCTCCCATTACAACTCACCGCACATTAGAGCCATACACCGTACCAAATATTGGCATCGTTGATGAGGCCAGACAGAACCATCCTCCCCACGTCGGGGGAGAGGGGTCAGCAGCCGTAGCGTTGCTATCAGTGCCGTCCAGGGCTAACCGCCAGATGAGGCTCCGGGACGCACCATATTGAAATAACACATTGACACATGAATAAGTCAATCAATCAATCCATCCTTATGACTGTCTCTTGCCGAGTGATAAGCTGCTCAAAGCGTGAGTTTCATCAAGCTCACATCAAACATGAGGGCTGTTTCCAGGTATCTGTATACCCGGGGCCCAATCTCTTCTTCCTTACCTCCCATACAGAAACCGTTGGGCTCCGTGCATAGGGTTTGCAAGCGCATGCAATGAAGCTCACCCTGCAAAGGCTTGTTAGCAGCCGGTATGGGGCGTCTTGGCATCCACCTTCAGGGGCCTTTTTCTCCGAGTAGCGGTGCGGCGTGTAAGACCTCCCCTGGTTTAGAAACCGACAACATGGGATTGGTGCAGCCATGCCATCGCAAAAGGCCCAAAGCCCCCAACCCCAGGAACCGGAAATCTGGGTCAACCTTCTGCTAGGCGATCGCCGATACAATTTCTTTCTCCTGAAACTCGTCACCGAGGCCGTGGGTGCCGGATCCTTTGGCCTTGGCCAGGGCTGAGGCAGTGCCACGACGAGTAACATGCGGTGGTATTCACCTAATGCTTTTCATGGGAAACCTGTTACTACGTGACAATGACCAGATTGTGGGGGCGTTCGCCAGAATCAAGCCCAGCAAGGGGCCTTGCTGTGGGGGGATTTCGACAGCATGACAGGGTCCACGGTCTTTCGGTTCCTCCAAAAAGAATGTTCGACTTGTGTTCTGGAATGTGTGGATCCGCTGGTGGGCTCTCTTGGTGGCCTGTTCGTGAAGCGCAGTCGCCTCATGAGCATATGCTCAGCCAGGAGGAGGGAAATTACGCTCCCTGAGACCGATTGATGACAGAAGTTGAGTAACAGTTCGTCCTAGAGGTGACATCAGGAAGCCGAGGAACGATGGAGCGCTAGCAATGCCACATGAGATGGGGCCTGGTGGAAGCAAGTACAGTGGGCAACTTGACGCTCTCTTCCCCCGTTTGAGAAGGGATGAACCTCCCACTAAGGCAGCCAGCCGTTAAATGATGGGTCCAAGCTCGATCGTAAGATGAAGTATGTGAACACAGCACACCGACTAGGTCCTTCCACTGGCTGGCGACGTCACTCCATGCCAAAAACGGTTCAAGACGACGGGCCTCTGTCCAAACAGAGGAGGCCATCCGTGTATTTCCCTCAGAGATCCGAGACAGCGGAGGCGCCTGCAGATGGGGAAATGCGATGCCGGCGCCCGGCAGATGTGCATGGGGCTGTTGAGCATGCAGGCGAGACGAACGACCACGGTTTCCATAGTAGAGCCGCCCTAGGCTCGGGTACTCGTATTCCCAAAGAGTAGGTATCGTCGAAAGTCCAAGAGGCTAGTCAAGACTCTAGCCAGGGGGCGAAACAGGGCGATGCCATCATCCCCCTCGGCCGAGGACGACTGTGTAAGAGGGATCATGGAGACATGACCTCACTGAAGACAAATGCGGCTCCATCCACGGCTTTCGTTTCGGTTTCAGTAACAAGGCGTCAAGTTGACTGACGAGCCTGGCCCAAGCTTAGGCGCCCATTGACGCCGACACAATCATGACACCTAACGGTCGACGGATCCGTCTCTCAGAACGGGGGGTCCCAGACGGGTGGCTGGCCGGGAGGACGGAGGAGAACACCTTGCAGCAAGCAACGGTTGACCGGCGGCCTGGGGGCGGTTGTGGCCCGGACACAGCGGGGGAACAATCGAATTGCCGGGGCTGCCAGAACGAGCCGGCGACAGGCCGCACTCACATGGGCACTAGGTTGCTGTCCGGGGAGGGCAGGTCGCGCCATGCGCTTTCTCTGCGAGCCGGGGGTAAGGAAGGACATCGGGAGGGTCGCATGGGCTGCAAGTCAGCAGATTTGACGACGAAATGCAGAGAGGCACAGGGCTGGCCTGTGTTGAGAAACGGTGCAAGAGACAGGGCCGGGCTTGGCACGGAAGGGCAAGGCATGATGCAGGAAACCAACAGGCCGGATATTTGGAGATGGTGACAAGGCGAGCACAAAAAAAAAAGATGGCGATCAACAATATGGGGGTGAACCAGGGCCGTGAGAAGGCAAGGCCTGCCACGTTGTTGTCATCGATGGGGACAGGGGATTCCGTCCCAGGCCTTTCCTTGTACCCTGACGTCCGGAAGCAAGCCTATTTGTTTGCCAGCAATTGAAGGTTTGCTGGCATTGAGAGGTTTTGGGGATTGGAGGCTGTTTGCAGCTTTTGGCGAGGCATGATCAGGCATGAACGAGGATTAAGTTGATGAACGAGGAGACGAGAGGAGACGAGAGGAGAGAGAAGGGAGGGAGCAAGGCATGATTGACAGGGGAGTCAAAGTTTAATCCAGTTAGGTAGCATCCACGGTGAAGGTCGTAGGTCGGTCGGTGGACTGTTGAAGGTTAGAGGTTAGGTTGCGAACGGGATGGAAGGTGTAAGCGGAGTGGAGGATGCATCGCGGCGCACCTGCAGTGAGTGGGTGGAGGGGAACGAACCTTGGAAGGGGCCATCCATCAGTCACTGGACGAAAAAGGAAGTAGGTCCACAGACGACACCTCATGGCTCGGTGCATCTTGCTGAAACGGGACAAGAGTAGACATCAGGCCACGCAAATGTTGAGAAAAGAGACAAATTCTCAAAACGCCCAAATCAAACGAGAGCACAAATTGGATTGCGTGCAGGCAGGCTGGCAGGCGGGCTGGCGGGCTGGCGGGCAAGCATGCGCCGAGAGAGTACGGCCGGCCGGCCGACATGGGCGGCTCTACCCGCCAGAGCATGCGTGTACCCAGGTTGAGCCCAGGTTGTTGGAGGTAAACGAGTATCATCGGCGGTCATATTGGCGGCTACAACAGATCAGAGACAAACCAACAACCGCCAAACAAACACGGAACTTACGTCTCCAAACAACAGCTCAGCTAACGAACGGCCTATTCGCTTACACGTTCCATTCTAATTCGAAAGCCACCATTGGTTCCAGTGTCGGAGAGCCACCGAGTTGTTCTATGCGTGAGACGGGCCGTAGTCTATCAGACGGAAACGGGGCCCATGGGAGAAGGGAGAACCTGGGCAGTAGAGCGATGGAGAACTTGACGACGGAGATGAGACGGCTGTGCCCGGCATCGTGGGCTGAGGCGGTCAGTGCCTCCAGCGTCCATCAGCAGCATCTCCCTCAGCATCATCATGTATTCATCACAGCGAGCCCCATAACGGTGAGGGATGGATCGCCTCGCCTTGATGGTCAACCCAGTCAGACGGTTACCATGGTCTGTGGGCTGTAAAACTGTGGCCCCTAGGTCATGGTCCATTCCGCGTTTACTGTCTGCCGCCGACAGCATGAAGTCTTTAGCCACAGAAAACGGAAGCATCGCACGCGATCCCAGTCGCGGAAGCAGAAGCCAGGTGAACCATGTCCAGATGCGAGGTGACAACTCTGCAGTGACCAGTTCAGCATCAGTAGATGACGTTCCTCCTTTGAGGAGTGGCCGAGGTCCGCCAGTAATCGCGCACAAGCGCTAAGCGAATGGCAAGACGCCCATTTCACGGGTTGGCTGCCTTACCAGATTGAGCAACCATCTGATAGATCTTGACAGCCTGTGAGATGGGTAACACAACCTGAGTATTTGCCGTTGCAATCGATGTCTGTGATGCGATGTGCCGAATATCGCACTCCGGGAGCAAACCAATGGCAGAGTTACTCAGCCAACAGTCAGGTTTGTGCCAAACAGAACATCATCCCAGTCTGCCATTGGCCTTTGATCGAATGCAAGTGCTTGTGTCTACATACCCTGCACCAGGACGGTGTGCTGAAGAGGGCAAGGTGCGTGGCGCGGAGCCGGAGACAAGCAGGTCGGTGGTGGATTGCAAACCGCTTCGAAAACGCCCGAGGAAACGAAAAACGCTGGGGTGGCATGATGGACGGGGTACAGGGTTGCTCGACATTGAGTTGCACCAGCCAGCTGATTACCAACGGGAAGAAGTAAAGAGGTCGATCTTGTGTTTTGGCACCAACGCCGCGCTACATCAAGGTGGCCTAGTTTCAAGGTTGACCCCGTCCCAAGTAGGCAATGGCCCAGCAGTTCGCCAAGTCTAGACCCACGCCGACTTTGTTCATGGCGATATCAAAAGACGGTCCCAATCGGCCATGGCGTGAAGGAGGCGAGATGCTCAAACGTGAGCGCCGTACTGTCGATTGAATGACAACACGGCAGACAGCGGAGTGTTGCAGGTAGAGGAGTTACCTTAGCTAGGTACCAGGATGCGAGCAACATCAGCTGTCAGTTTGAAAGCTAGTCCATAGCAGAGATAGGTATTGCCAGGGATGCTTTTTTTGAAGATGCAATGGACAAAGCACCTCTGCTGATAGGAGGGGTCTCCCATGCCCGATCAGAGCCCCATTATGTGAGCCCTCTGCCTGGCTGGACCCTTACTTGGAGCACGGATCAAGACAGGACAGGAGAGGTTCGAAGGTGGAAGAAGAGGCAGTACTGAGTGAGTACCTAACTTGTCTGCAACAACCATGACGATATGATTAATGACTTTGGGCATCGACGAGACGGAAGATGAGGGATCAAGACCCGAAGAACCACGTCCCGGCAAGGGAGGCGGTCGTGGGTTGAAACTCTAATCATCCTAACATTATGCTTCGTTTCCTGTTTTGGGGTCGATGTGGTGGTGAGCGCCTTCCGACTGCTCGCTTTGTCCTCTGGCTGGGGCATCTTGTGTAGGTTCCGAGAAGCTGGAACTGCCTAGGAAGGTACCTGCCTAGGAAGAGGTAGGCTACTAGGTACTGTACCTAGGTAGGTAGTCATCCGGGGAAGGAGGCGACAACTCATCCATGCGCCTTCCGTATTAAGGTCGTCGTCTGGGCTTCTGATTTATTTCCCGAAACCCGGACTGAGAGTCAAGGTATCCGTAGATATTCTCACTCTTACACCGCCACCCCACCCGTCTGGCCTTGTCTCCTCTCCTCTCCATGTTCATCTCTGCAGAATGCCCAGGTACCATCCATTCCCACACTCCTGGTCCAACGGTCGGCTCCGCTCTCTTACATGCGACAGAGGGACAAAGCATGTATGTAGCATGGCCATTTGCCGGCTCACACTGATTTGGCATCCGTTTTCTCATGCTCTTACCCCTACCTGTGACCTCACCTCACCGTCTGTCTCACCTCCATCTGCCTCAACAGGACAGGTCCAGCCCGTCCGTGGCAGTTTCGGAGCTCGCTCAGAGTGCACTAGCCTTGTAAGCCTAGGTCGCAGTTTTAGGTTTATCTGCCGCCTCCTCGGTATCGATTCCGTACGGTCTGTTTCCAAAACAGCACGGTCCGCGGTTTCTATTCGCACCGCTCTCCCAGCACACCTGTCTGCACTCTACGATGCGATGCGATGCACACACGACTGACCCCCTCATGCGGATTGCGGCCTGCCTGCCCTTGTCGGCAGCTTTAGACTGGCCCGTCCTTGTTCAACTCCCACGCTGGTCGTCTCCACCTCCGATCCTGGCGCAACTGGCCCCGAGAACCAGGACACGGGGGCGCAACCGGCGGAGCCTTGGCTGGCCGGCCATGCCATTTCGCCCATGGGCTCTTGGGCGGCTTCTGATTTTACCATGCTGCTCTCTTGACACATTCGAGGTCTATCCCTATCCCAGGGACATCAACCCTACACTCACCTCATGTCAACCACACCTCACCTCACCAGTTCGTCATCCCCCGCCCATGGATGGTGGTTGCCCGTGCCCTGCCCTTCCTTGTACTGTACTGTAAGCTCTGGCGTCCGTCCTCGTCAGTTGCAATTGGGAATTGCTCGGCTCGTTCCCCCGTCCGAAGTAATTGGCCGTAGCGCGATCAAACAAGGCGAGGCAGAAGGCAGGTACCTGCGTCTGTGGGTACACATTAGGTACGATACCTTGCCCTGTGCTTGGTTGCTGGTCCGTTCTTGGGAACCGTTTACCTACGCCCCTCCCCTCCCCTTCCCCTCCTCTTCCTTCTTCTCTTCTTCCAGAAGCGTCACAGGGCAGGCATCCATATCCTTTCCAGACCGGGGGTTGGGAGTGCTTCTGGACTTTTGGGCCGACGGACGGGATATTTTGCAACTGGCATGACTGACGGCTCCCAATCCCAAGGCCAGACGGGCACGGGCATCATCCTCGTCCGTCCACCTGGCAGGTACATATTATCGACAACGTCCCCGAGCGGAGCGGTGCTGTAACAACCCATCCCAAGAACTGGCACTCCAACGCTCGACCTCGCTCGTTTGCCTCGCGTCCTGGGCCATTTAATCTACTCCATTTTGTCATTGGCACACCTCCTCGGCATTCCCGCCTCGTCGCTCGTGCCTCCATCACCCGTCGTTTATCTCTTGTCCATGTTGTTGCAAGCCTTATCCCGGCTCTCCGACTCCATCACGGCTCTCGTTTGACGGTCCCCGGCCCTACAAACGGCAGACATCACATCACATCTCTGCAACGGCAACTGCAACTACCACTTCACCTGATCCTCTTTGAAAGCATAAAAGCCCAAGGCCTCCTCCTCCCATCACTACTCAGCATCACTTGATCACCTCAACGGCTTCTACACTTACAACACCATCAACCCCCATCACCATCACCCATTCACATTTCTCCCTCTCTCTCTTGATCAACCACAACTCGTCTCCTCCCTGACACTCGACATTGATTCATTCCACTCGATTGCATTCGCCACTCACACAAAATCACTACCCCTTTGGTAAGTACCGAGCATGCGGACTGAGAGGCTGCAACGTCCATCACCACTTACATGGCCACTCATGTCCCGTTTAGTTATATACATGCAAGGCTAACATGGTCGTCCCAAGGATCCTCCTCCCACCCAATCAGGCCAAATCTTGTGAGAGGGTTCAGCACCTCCAAGATATTCTCGACGACACCTACACCCTACTCTGTACCACCCCAACAACCGCCACCATTACCGACAAAATGGCCAACGCTTGCGCCCACTCGTTCCGGATGATCAAGTCAGATAGCACCTTGATCCAGTGGGTTTGCCAACATTGCCGTTCCGGACCTCACTGGATGATTTTTGAGTGCACATACTGCAAGCTTCACTTGTGCCGCCCTTGCACGCAGGCCGCTTGAGCCCTTGCGGGAAAAACCCCCGGCGCTGAGACATGCATCCTCGGTGTCTGGCGTGCGTGGGGGAAAGGGGTGTGCGAGTGCGCGCGCGATTCTCTGCCGTGCGTGGGCCGTTCACTCTTTGCTCATGTGCTAGCAAATGACGGGTGTGGCCTGACTGACATGACGCGAGGCTCAACCCAAAAGGAAAAAGGATGCCTTCTTAGTCTCGGTGCAGGCGCACATTGCGATCAAAGGCAGAGCGTCTCAACAAGGGCCTTTGATTGCGCTTGGCAGAGTACGGAACGACAGCCCGGAGCTGGCTCTGGCTCTGGATGTACGGCTACCAAACCGTGTCGCACACCCCTCTCGTGCACCGATCACCGACCACGAAACGTCACTTTTGCCGGGGTCTCAATTCATGGACAGCGAGGATGGCACAGCTGAGCTGAGCTGAGCCTCACGACAACGCATCGAAACGCGCCGGACCGCAACGCATCGCATCTCAAGCAGCCACACTCTCCAACAGGTCGAAATCTGGTGTCTGGACGCCAAGGGCCCGAAAGGAGAAGCGCCCAAGGACGCCTATCTCGATTCATCCCAGAGCGCAGGTGGGGGATTCGGTCAAACGGTGGCATTGGGTGACTTACACTTTTTCTCGGACTGCCATGGCGGAGGAGTGCCCTGCACGCTCCACGTGGGAGGCTCCAGTCCCAGGGACCTCAAGCCCGTTTTCGGAACTGTGCAGCATTAGTGACCCCCCTGTGGTTACTTACGCCTGGACTCGCCTGGCCCTAGAGCCGACCGATACAGGGCTTCAACGGGGCTTCTGGGCACTTTTGACGTCTCCAAAGCATCTCGGTTTTCGCCTGTCACCTCCTCCAATCTATGGCGCGGCTCCGAGGTTTCCCTTTCTGGAAGTTTGGCGTGTTACAGGATGTTTTGGCGCTCTTGTTTCTTGTCTCTTTTCTTTTCTGTTTTATCTTCTCTTTGATCTTTTCTCTTTCTTACTCTTGTTCGCTTCGTCCTCTGGCAGTCGACTGCGCTGTTTGTTGTTGCTGCATCGCATGGATAGAAGGATGGCGTTGATTCTGCTTCTATTTTTGGGTTTCTTTACTTCTTCACTTGCTTGGCATTAACCCTCTAGACCTGCCTGGGCGACCTGGTAGGCAACCGGAGTACGGAGAAGGAAGGGACACGAAGTCATGGCCTCATGTTGTTTAAGCCTCTGTTTCTGTTTGGTTTATGGCGCAAGGCAAGACAAATGAAATTGACGGGTTGGTGTTTGGGCAGGTGCTCGAAATAGACTATGGCTCGGGCCAGACAAATGGGGAAAACAAAAGGGGGCTCAGCTCAGGGCGAGAGAACTACCTACCTAGAAGGCAGGAGAAGATGTTGTTAGCTTACTGGTCTGTGTTGTCATAATTTAGGCATGATTTCGTTTCCAACTGTGTTTCTGTACTGCTACGTGGATGTGGATGTGGACATGGACATGGGAGTGAATCCTGAAGAGTGACTAAATTCTCTCTTTGAACCGAGGAGGAGAGAAGGGAGAGAAAAAAAAAAATGGTGAAGCGTGGAGCTATGAATTGAAATGGTGAGGTCATGATTGGGGGGGTCTCGGCCAGATGGATCCCCGTCTTTGGTCGTCATCAGCCTCCCCCAAAGCCCAAGACCCAAGACCCAAGTGGGAGCTTCCACTTCACTTCGGTGCCGGAAACGAAGCCGTCAACAGCCAACAATTACCCCAAGTCAGTCACGATTGGTCAGAAACATTCTTAGTTACTGTCCTCCTTGTCTGAGCTGGCCAGGACTGCTTGCTTGGACCTATCAAAGCTCGACTGGCTTTGGAGAAAAGAGCCAAGGTCCTGTAATCTCCTGTTGGCCGGCTGGTCTTCCCTAGCAAGCTCGCTCTTTGCCCAGGCAGGTAGGTAAGTAGGTTCCCAACTTCCTCCCCCCGCTCCTTCCGTTGTCCGTCGTCCGCCTTACGTTGCTTCCGGCTCTGGACCATGCGCCGCACCTATTGAGGCGTAGATCTCTCGTCGCATCATTAATCCTTTCCACCTTTCTTTTCCCCTCTTATCCCCTCGCTTCGGGCCTCTCTCGACCGACTTACTCGCATCACGAGCAATGCAATCCCAGGCGGAAACGTCCGCGGCATGGGTCGATGAGGTACCCTTGGTGTCAGCCTGACGTGGGAGAAGCCCAAGACTTGCAAGAATAAAGCTGATATTGCCCAGGCTACATCCCAGCCCTCGACGGTGATGGCTTGTGGCTGCCGCTACGTCAACGTCTGTGTTTGTGTCGTGGCATGGCGCCCTCGCTACAAAGGGACACCGAGGCTGTGAAGGGGAAACGACCAAGTCCTCCACTGAATGCTTTCACGAGGAGGCGGCGCCAACGCTCCCCAGCCCAGTCCAGCCCAGTCGAGCCCGAGCCCCAGCGACCCACAAGCTTGAAGACCCGTGGAAAGAAAAGATGAACCAGAAGGCTTCCAGAACAAATTCAGAAACCGCCTCGGCCTGTTTCCACCTCACCCACAGAGCGCCTTGGGGCCCTTTCTCGCGCCCTAGGGTGGGGAATCGACGTCAGCACAGACAAGGACCTCAAATTGCCATGCTCCAGCTCACGTTGCGCTCAGCGGCCGCACGAGCGCTCATGTGCCTATGCCTAGGCGCACGCTGTTGTGATCGAGAGCTCTTTAATTAATTTTTATTCATCTGAATCATCGGTTGAGTCACGACGGCGACGGCGGAGGCGGCAACACACCGAGAGCTCCCATATCATATCACCACATGGCACACGCCCCCCTTGTCTACCGGATCCGACCTCCCGCCCGCCCGGCCGACACGGACACACCGGGGAACGAGTCCGGGGTGTTGAGGTGAGGAAGGTTTGCGAATCCAAGACCGTTGACGACAAATTAACCTTTGCCTTGCTCACCGACCGTCCATCGTCTGCCCAGCCCGTGGCTAGCCTGCCTCGCTTCGTCTCGCCTCGTTTCGCGCTTCCCGAGCATTACTTGAAGATCTATTCGTCTTGGAACACTCCATGTCACTTCAGACACGTCAAGTTTCGTGCTCCTCAGATTGCTTGCTCCAAGGGCTCTCGTGCAACCGACCCGCGGAACCGCCTTGTCACGCCCCGGCAATTACAGGCACAGGGTAATGGAACGTTTCCAGATGTTGGGACAAGGCAGTACTTTGCTTGCCTCCGCTTGTTCCCCGGCCATTTACGGACACTTGCAAGGCCGAAAAGACGCCGCTCCGTGTCGGGTCCGGGTTTGCGATCTACCCCCATTCCCCACCGCGCCGGCGTCACGGGCCGAGATGTTACGGACACTGGGCGTTTGCGACCGGGCAGGTCGATTACTTTCCCTATCAAGACGGGATGGCCACTTAAGCGTTGGATGATGATGCTGGAAGCGACTGCCGCTCGCCTGTAAGAGAAATGAACTCGCTGCACTTATCACGCGTACGTGGCACGTTGATTGATACTACGACTATATTCAGGCAAGCAGAAACCAGCACGGAAGCAGACCGAGTAAAGCCGCGCTGGTCAACCAAAGTGAGAGCACGACGGGCAAGCTAATCTTGGCATCGGGAGCGTGGCGATAGTACCGTGCGATCGTCGGATCTGTCAGTGACCAGTCCCAGACGGTACGCTCAGTCCTCCGCTCCGTAACTTCGACATTGTCGCCGATGGACACGATGGCGTTGTTGCCAGGCTTGCTGACGAGGAAGCCATATCTGCCGAAGACGGGCGAGTACTTTGCACCAACGTCCACCCTCCGGTCAGACATGAGCTTCTTGAGCACTGTGCCACGCTCCCTCTTTGCTGTACGGCCGGTGTCATAGTCGACGTTGAGGGAAGTACACCGGTTGCAGTTCTTGGTCAGAGCGATGCTGTGCACGCCATTGATGGACAACTGCGCCCAGAAGTCCTCATCCCACTCGATCTCACCGTCTAGGACTATGTTCGGCCGCATGGCTCGCATATCCACGTCACATTCGGCCAGGCGGGCACTAACGTTGTTGAGTGACTGCTCCGTAGCGAAGAGATAAGGGGCACAATCCGAAAAGGCAAGCCAGTCCTCCTCGGCGCGAGAAACCCCGTAGCCCCCGACATAGCTCGCTAGCCACGAAGGCCACGACTGGGGGCGTCTCTGGGTACTGGGTGAAAAGGTTCCCAAGACAGGACGTCGACCGTCACCGATAAAGACCAGGGCGGTGTTGAAGCCGAAGCACGCAGAGAACCATGCATCGTACTTTGGACCCATGTGATAGGCGACGACCAGGCTTTGATGAAGATTGACGTCGGCTCTGTCCAACCCGTCTAGCTTTGGGTCGATCGGGACGTCCAAAACGGTGTCTTGTTCCGGTCGCCAGGGAACCAACGGTTCTTGGGGAGTTATGTACCTGACGCGGATCTTGTCTCCCACAACCTCCTGGGCAAAGAGACTGCACTCGGGGTACTTGGACAGTTGGATCTTTGTCAATTCGCCCGACTCCTCGACTTTGCATAGCATAAATCGGCGATCGTGTTCAAGACCCTGGGGCCCCAGTTTGGCGGATTCTAGCTGGATACCCCGGATGCCCTTGATGGGGTAGAACCAAATCTGGCATTTATTGTTAGCGACGAGGTCAGGACTGCTATCTTATCGTGTGTGGCGTATTAAGCATCGCTTCATACCTGCGTGACCTTCATTGCTTTTGTGATGGGCTCAATTGACCTCTCAGGGCACAGTATTATTACTTGTCCGTTGCTGAGGGGGATGGCAGAGGTTGACAGGAGTGATTGATAATCGAGATGAACAACCCCACCGTTGTCGGCGCCACAAGCGATTGACTAAGCCATGACAAAATAACAAGGAAACTAGGCGACTTTGAGAGCTGGGAGTCAGTCTGGTCTGGCTTTGGAGCTGGAGGTGCGCACGCAATTGATGCTTTTTCGGCTCCCACTTTCGGCAATGTGGGAGGGTCAATGTCAATCGCAGAGCTCTCTCTTCTCTCAGTTCAGGGAGAAGGGTTAAAGTTGCAATTCCTGTTGCTGGCGCGCAAATCTTTTCTCAAGAGACCCATCAGGAATGGAGTAGTTGACTTGGCGGTGCTCAGCACTTCCAGGCCTCCCTTGTCTTCTATTTTGTTTTCCTCCTGTTCCTGTTATCCTCTTTGCCCATCGTGTTCTTGCATCGACAAGCAGACGCACTTGAGCTCACCTAGTTATTGTCTCTCGATATCTCCGAATTTCGTCGCCTCCGACTTCGGGAGAGTCTCGGAGTTCCCACCGTGAATCTCGACCTCTACCAACCCGTGAAATAGTTTTCCGCAGTGGGGACGGTATCTGGACCCTTATATCAGCTGTTGCTCCAGTACCTTATTTCATCCCACTCTTCCTTTGCACGATCAATTCATCGAACCCAACGGACGGAGCAGCAACAAGCCAGCCCGACTGAAGCTCAGGAAAGTCGGACGATCCGGTGATCCTGCGCTTGTCCTCCTCCGGGTTCTTGTCATCACCGAACTCCGGCGGCGCAGCAGTCGCCGGCACAATGGCCTCCGATCCAGCCTCCAGGGGCGGTGATCAAGCCCCCACTTCCCGAGAGGCTGAAAAGACACCCACCAACGTCGACGATGCTCAAGATGTTGAGGGAAGCGGAGGGGAAGAGGTCAAGGCCGTGTCGGGGCTGGGGGCGCGTCCCGAATGCTTCAAGAACACTTTTCAGGAGATCGCATTCGTCTTCATGGCTACCATTGCCATGGCGACAAATACCTTTTTGACTGGCTCAACAGTTATTGTTACGGCGGCCATTGGCAAGGACCTTGGCATGACACAGAGTCAAATCTCATGGATTGCTGCTGCTGCAACGTAAGTTTTAATATTTTTATATCCTCTCTCGCCTTTGGTTCTGACTTGTGTTGTAGTCTTACTGCTGGGGCATTCCAGCTTGCGCTGGGCCAGCTCGCTGACCTCTTGGGCCGCAAGGCTGTCTTCCTCTTCGGTATGGGCTGCTTCAGCGCAGGCTGTCTGATCGTTGCGTTTGCCCAGAACCCCTTCTGGATGGACATCCTTTGTGGAGTACTTGGCCTGGCTTCAGCCATGGTGGTGCCCCCGGCCATTGGCATTCTGGGAGCCGCCTACAGCGTGCCCTCGCAACGCAAGAACTGGGCATTTGCAAGTTTCTCGGCCGGAAACCCTCTTGGATTCGCCCTGGGAAGTATAGTCTGTGGTATTGCAGCTCGCATTTTCAACTGGCGTGCCGGCTTCATCCTCCTGTCCATCATCTGGGCCATCCTTGGAGTTGCATCCGTCTGGATTGTCCCTAGCGTCGAAGCTTTTGAGCCAGCACCACTCAAAACACGCCTGCGCACAGCTCTGAAGCAGTTCGATAGTGTTGGAACTGTCCTGACTGTTACGGGTATTGGCATGTTTACAGCTGCTTTGACGTATGTTCATGTCTCTCCCTCCATGTTTTGGGTTGGACTAACTTGTGCACAGCCTTGGCCCCGATGACGGCTGGAAATCAGCGCATATTATCGCTATGCTCATCGTTGGATTCTTCCTCCTTGTTGGCTTCGTGGTCTGGGAGAGCTACTGGGAGCACCCTCTGATGCCTCTCCATGTCTGGAGAGACCGTAACTTCTCGTTGGTATGTGTCTGTTGTTGCCGTAGCTCCTCGATAGTTTTCTTACTAAGAACAATAGCTTGTATTGACGGCGATTCTCGGCATGATGTCCTTCGCTTCCTCCAACTTTTGGCTAGCTCTCTTCATGCAGGAAGTCAAGACCTATGATGCCCTCAACGTCGCGGTTCACCTGTTGCCTCAGGTCATCGCGGGCGTCATCTGGAACGTGGTGGCAGCCAGCATTCTGCACAGCGTCAACAACACCCTGATCATGGCAGTGGGCTCGTTTGCCTACCTGGGCGCCAACCTTCTCCTTACTTTTCAGAAGGCGAATACGATATACTGGGCGTTTATCTTTCCTTCTCTTATCATGAACGTCATTGGCGCCGATTTTCAGTTCAACGTGACCAACGTAGGTATCCTGATGATTCAAGAGACCTGGAAAAGATGCTGACGAAACCTTGTAGATGTATGTTATGCAGTCACTCCCGATTCACCAGCAATCATTGGCCGGAGGTATTTTTAACATGCTTATTCGTCTGGGTTCGACTGTCGCTATTGGTATTTCGACGGCAGTGTACAGCTCGGTTGGGGAGGCGCAGGCCGATGGCGGCGATCCGGTTGTGCCCTACCGAATGGCCTTCTTCGTATCTGTCGGACTCTCGGGACTGGGTTGCCTGTTCCTACCCTTCCTGCGTATCGGGACTCAGGGAAACACACCTGCTGACACGGTGGCGGCCGAGGAGATGACGGCGTCGATGGGCTTGGTCAATCCCAATGCCATGGGTGAGACGGGAGATGAAAAGGCGGACAAGGGACCGGTGGCCTCGGGCTCTGCAACGGAAAAGGAAAAGGAATAATAACAGTTGGGCCGAGTCTTGTGTGTCTTGGCTAGAAGAGAAGAAAAAAGGTGCAACGCATGAGATACGATACCCCGGGAGCAACAAAATGGTAACTTTAGTTGTGGATAGGTAGGTAGGATAGAGAGGCATTCAGCTAATGGACAAGGCAGATTGCTTGGCAGGCGTAATGATGACCGAAAGAGGTAAAAAAGACATAGATGCAGTAGTTAGTTAGCCTTGGCGTGTAGTATCACTGAATTCCGTTTGAAACCACAACGTCACGTCATTTCCCTGAAACCCGTGCGGGCATGGCCATGAAGTGAGTAAGATGAGATGCCCGCGCAGCGTGAGATTGATTTGCACCGGCATTCGCGTCGTCGTTCGTCGTTCGCTCTTGAGCTCGCGCCTATAGAAATTTAGTCTAAGGTAACCCTAACCCTTGGATTGACGTCGTGTCAAAGTTCAAAGTGCGCCACACCCTAAGCCCTATCGAGAGCGATGGAGCGCCGACCAATGAGAGCCGCCGCCGCTGATGTAAGGCTGCGGGAACGGACCGTGGGGGACCTGACCTCAACGGACCTCGACCCTGGACCTTGCTTGTGAATGAACTCGAAGGGCTGAAGCGAATCCTAGTCGTAGAGGGGGAGATGTGCATATGATGCTGACCGCCCATGATACGTTCGACCCTGCTCAGCCCTAATGCTACGATCCATCTAAGTGCCATCACCACCACTTCCCGTTGGCCACGCCGGTCGAGATCGGCGATAACACACACTCGTTGAACCGCTGGCTGGAAATAGCTTCTCCCTCTGTGACCCTGGGAATTTTCGCGGGCACTAAAATCTCACAAGCACTGCGATGTGCCCAGCGACGGAGCCCCAATGGCCCCCATCCACATAGCCTCAACAGTGCATCTTGGCTGGATGATCCTTCATACTCTCAGGCTCATTCCCTGTGTCTCCATTGTTGTTGTTGTTTTCTTCCGATTGAAGTAGTCATTGCGGAATTGCCGAATGTATAAGAATGTATCCCACGCGCTGCCAGTTCTGCCCGAGATGGGAGGGAGTTGAACTGCCGTTGACCATCACTCATCCCGTGAAGGCATTCTTACATCGACGATACCCTTCTTCTCCAGAGGGAAACTAGCATCAAACCCCAAGCGCAACACAATGGCGCTCGAGCGTTGGGGCATTGACCCGGCCAAGGTGCCGCAGCAGCCTTTCCTCCCCATCGTGAGGCCAGAAGGACCATCCTTCCTCGACACAACCGCCTGTCTCTGCGCATTGCGACCTCTACCCGGCGCTGATCAACTCACCGGAGACGGATGGAGATTCGAACGTGACGAGGCCGCCTGGCAATGCATCGGAAACCAGACCCAGGTCGTATACAACGCGACGACAGGGAAATGGTTCAAGTCTAAAAAGGGCAAGGGAAGCATCGATGACCTGCCCATCTACGACGCATCGAACCCCCCAAAGACCGGTGAACAGTTGGTATGGGACACTCGAACCCGGACATTGAAGTCGTTGGAAGACAACAAGAGGCTCAGTATCTACGACCGAGACTGTACTGGCAAGAATCATTCCAGTTTCTCGACCAGCTTCTATCGCTCTTACCAACAGATACTGAACAACCAGCTCCCCATAGATGCGGCGCCGTGCTGGAGACCTGGCGCCTTGCCATTGCAACTGCAGGGTGTTGAGTCTTGGACCAAGGATGGTTGTAAAGAAGGGTTTCTTTGTAAGTCCCGGTTGCTGAGCCTCGACAATGTGAGCAACGAGTTCTGATCGGTCCCAGGCATGAACAACACCATCAACTCGCTTCCCCAGTCCTGCCCTCCCAATGAGATGTGCACAGTCGGACGACTTTCACAAATGACCTGCTCCTACAAGGGTGAAAACATAGGCATGGGTCCCTTTGAGCCAATCGTTTGCCAACAGGGTTACTACTGTCCCCTTGAAGACGAAGGCAAGAAGAAGATCCGATGTCCAAAGGGCTCATACTGCCAACCTGGTGCTTCAAAGCCGACACCTTGCGCCACCGGCAGCCTCTGTCCCGAGGGCTCATCATTCGAGCGCTTCATGGTTCCCCTGATCGTCCTGGTCATCATCGATATCCTTCTTGTCATTGGCATGCTGTTCTTGATTTTCCGGCAGAGGTGGCACTCAACCTCCAAAGCCCATGCTGGCACCCTGAAGAGGCACAAGACTATGAGGGCTGTCAGAGCCACCATCACTGGATACAAGGAACTGCCCGAGGGACAAGACAATGAGATGGCCCCCATGAACCTCTCCTACAGTCCCTATGCGCCTTATTCGCCCTACGACATGCCACGCCGAGAGGGTCGTCCTGGTCATGGCTTCGAGGCCGCTCTGGCACGGGGCAGCACCGATAGCTCTGATGATCAACGGCCTAAGGAAGCCGAGGCCTCGCCGCAGCTCAAGGCCTTTGTTGATTCGATGCGCAGAGCGGCCGAGGCGACAAACTTTGGCCTCTCCTTTAGGTACTCCGACCTCAGCTTCCACCCTAAGAAGGCCGTCAAACCAGTTCTCCAGAACGTCACCGGATCCATCGAGCAGGGACAGCTTGTGGCTGTCATGGGTGGATCGGGAGCCGGCAAGTCGACTTTTGTCAACGTGTTGATGGGCAAAACTAGCAACACCGGCGGTATCGTTGCCGTTAACAACACTCCGGGAAAGATGAAGCGCTACAAGAAGTTGACGGGCTATGTGCCCCAAGACGATATCGTACTTCCTGAGTTGAGTGTTTATGAAAACATTGTCCACTCAGCACGCATTCGGCTTCCTCGAACTTGGAAAAAGACTGAGATCGAAGCCCATGTCGAGTCTGTCATCGACTGCTTGGAGCTGTCGCATGTTCGCGATTCTCGAGTCGGCAGTGTAGGTAAGCCCGTCATCAGCGGTGGACAGAGAAAGCGAGTGAGCATAGGCATGGAGCTGGCGGCCGCCCCCATGGCCATCTTCCTTGATGAGCCGACCAGTGGTCTCGATGCTACCGCCGCATCTTCCATCATGCGCACCCTCAAGGCCATTGCGAAGCTCGGTATCTCCATCATCGTCATTATCCACCAGCCCCGAACTGAGATCTTTGAGTTATTCGACAACCTCATCTTGCTCGGAAACGGACAGACCATCTATGAAGGACCCCAGCCTGAGGCCCAGGCATACTTTGAGGGCATGGGCTTCCATTTCCCTGAGCATAGCAACCATGCCGACGTGATTACTGATATCATCACTGGCAATGGTCGAGAATACAATGCCAAGGGTGACGTCTCCAAGGAGGCCCTGATCTCCAACTGGTCAGCATCGCGGAAGACCAAAACGGCCGAGGATTTCGAGCGCAGAAGCGTCCGGTCGACCATGCTGGGTGATACAGGCATGCGTCAGGCCCTCAAGAAACGCGGTGCGCCGTTTGTGAAGCAAGCATGGCTCTGTCTCTGCCGTGCCATGGTTCAGCAATACCGCACCAAGGGAGCCTTCTTCGCTGAGATGGGACTTGCGGTGCTTGCTGGGGGCTTGCTGGGACTTGCCAACAACCCCAAGAATGGCATCATGTTTGTGGGAATCTTCCATGAGCCCTACGAGGTCTTGTCGACAGCTATCGACTTCATCTCTGCGCCGCAGTTTGCCCTCCTCATTGCTATTGCTGTTGGTCTCGTTGCGGGTGCTCCTGGAGTCAAGCTCTTCTCTGAAGAGACGCTACTGTACAGACGGGAGGCCGAAGCTGGACACTCTCGATTTGCATATTTCATTGCCAAGGTTCTTTCCGTGTTTCCTCGAATGGCTCTTGGATGCCTCCATTTCACGACACCCCTCTTCATCCTATCAGTGCCCATCATCAACTGGGGCCTCGCATTCCTTACCAACCTGCTATACTTCTACTGCATCTACGGCCTCGCCAGCATCGTGAGCATGGTCGTCCGCAGAGAAGATGCGCCGCTGTTCGCAACCATGATTGCGCTCATCACTGGTATCCTTTCTGGATCAGCACCACCCTTGTCATCAGTCAAGGACTGGCGCATGGAGTGGCTTTGGCGAGCATCCCCTGCCACTTGGCTTGCGGAGATATACTTTGGGCAGCTTGTGGCACCGTTCTCCTATCTCTACAAGGTTGACATTGCTTCGCGAGAGACTGGATTCGAGTTGGATCGGAAATGGATGAACATTGGCGTCTTGATTGCAATCGGAACGGCATATCGAGTTCTTGCGTTTGTTGGAATGGTGCTTGGACATCGACTGAGGAGGTAGAGAGTAGGGCCAGATGCCTTTTGGCTACAGATGCTCGAGATGTGTGGACTTGAAGGTGTCTGTAATATCTGTCTGAGGATGATGGAAGATGGCACCTCGCGATGAAATATTGGACAAGGGTTGTTGTTGCTGTTTTTGTAATGTTGCGCCTCCAATAAAGGCAGGAGCTGGGTACCTACATCCATCGTCTAGGGCTCCTTCCCGATCACGATCAATGTACATGATGGCCATGACATGTGACTTTTTGCCAGTTGGGCAATTGAACCTTGGGGGTTCTTCCCTGCCTCTGGATCCGATTCGTTCAATGTTTGACGATTCAGAACAATACATACCTATTAAACCCTTGACCACAGCAAAGATCATCGACAAGGCATAGACAGCAGCTCCATCAAGCAAACAAGAATCGCCTCGGGCCGCCTACACTCACACGTACGCACCTTACCCGATCTCCCACATGCCGAAAACCCAGGGTCCATCCGTGCAGTGGTGACGACGGCGGCTCCAGCAACGACGTTGCTGGCGGGCATAACCAACTTGGGAACAGATCGCCGGTAGTCAAACGTAACGACGGACATGAAGTGTTTCGCGTTCCGTGCCCCGTGCTCCATCCGAGTTTCGTCGTTGAGCGTTTCATGAGCGTCTCTTGGCATTCCTGAAGCGCGGGCCCACATTGACTGACGGGGAAACGATAGTCGAGCACAGGCATACTACAGTACCTCCATCCTCTAGCTGCAGCGGCCGGGGGATCGAGGATGCGACGGAACGGAATTCTCAGGATCAGAGACGCTCCCCACGAAAACGGAGGTGACGGAGATGAAGCTCGGGTCATTTACAGGCAATGGCTGGTGGCTAAAGACAACGAGGCGTTGGAACTATCCCGCACGATCTTGTTACCGTTGGTAACCAAGCATTTGTGGTTGGGCGCAAGAAATTCAATTCTCGGCTGGTCCCCCACACAGTCGGTTGGGCCATGAGCCACGGCCTTTATCCAAGGGGTCCCCGGCCAGGCCAGTGTCAATGTCAAGCGGGCGGCGCGTTTAACGAGCTGGGCCAGTCGGGGATATGCTTGATACGTCAGCAGTGGATCTGGAGCCATATCCGTTCTTGGTCGCCCTCTTGCTGCATTCACTCGTCCATCCATTCCTGATGGCGCCCAGTGTTGGTTTGCCCTAGTTCGACTCAACCTTTGAAGTTCATGGGGGCGCTGTAACAAAAGTCAGGTTACTACGTACGCGTCGAGGACCAAACTATTGGACTGACTGCTGCATGAAAGAGAGATGGCGTCAAAGACGATTGTGCCGCTACGGTTAGTGGCATGAGGAGACACACCCGTCGTCGCGGGTCCAGACTCTTGTCCCAACAGACAGGCCAGGCTTCACATCTGCCTGGCCTGGATTGTCCGATCCTCAAGGCCCCCTGACGATCCAGCTACGACAGCGACGGCTGCGTGCTAGCATACCGCTTGATGCAGCGGGATGGCGGACATCTTGTGGCGTCTGAACAATTAGGCGTTCGCGCGACGGCTCATGCGCGTTATCACACGATTGCCCAAGCTACCGACTTGAGGGTTGCCAGCGACGATTAGTTACCTCCAGCGCAGGCCAGTAGCCCACTCACACCTAAGGGCAGCGCATCTCTTGGCCCGGCTGTGATATCAAGTTGCCCCGGGCAAGGTGAGGGCTTTTATCTCAAGTCGAGGTGAACCCGACGCTGAGGTACCGGACTCGCGTGCTCTGGACGACAATTGATGAGCTGAGCACACGACGAGGGTGGAGGAACGGCGCGACCAACGCCACGGGTTTTAATGGGCTACGCCAACGGTGAGCTAACGCCTTTCTGGCTTGCTTGTCGGCTCGGCTCCCCGCTTCTCTCTCTTTGTTGCTGGGTAGAAGGGGGTGGAGTTTGGAGGGGCTTGACCCTCCCAAGCAAGCCCCTGCGAGACCATGATGAAGTTGGCTGATGATACTTCTGCTGGCGGCGGGGAAACGGGCTGGGGGGCTGCTGCTTGCGGTGTTTTTGGACGCTCGCAGCTGTGAATGATGGGGCATGATTGGAGGGGAGGATCGAGATAAGAGGCAAAGAAGAGGAGGTCGAGAGGAGAATGAGGAGGAGGGCGAGTTGACGTGACGTGCCAAAGTCAAGCTACTGCTGCACAAGAGGAGGACCATCATGCCGCGCGGGCGACAGACATGTCGACGATATCGCTCACAGAATAGCGTCGACTGTCACGCAACCACCACAACCACATGGGAGCAAACCGCATACGTGCTAGGGCTTGGCACTACCTGGACGACAATCTCAGTCGTCGTTAGAGGTTGGGAAGAGAGACAAGGGACAAGGAAGACCCTCCCAGCCCAGGGATCCGGGCTCGCAAGGCCGTGTCAGCGCCGCAAAAGATGCAAGGATTCTAATGCAGAGTGTGTTGCATTTGAGAGGCCAAAGGGCAAAGGGCGCTACGGCCACCAGAGCGTCGGGTCGCCCAGAACAAAGAGCTGACGACCAATGCCTCGAGTTCCAAAACTTTGAAATTTCTTCTTGATCCCCCAGATTCCACCCCTACTTCTTCTTGCTCTCCTCCTCTCTCTCTCTCTTCATCTGTTGACATTAGTTACCATACACACTTACTATTACGGATACCCATCTTGTTCTTCTTACACCATCTCTTGTTACTTATCCAGTCAACACACTTGTTCTTGGAGGCTGGTTTCCTTCCTTGCTCTACTCTACTCTACTCTATTATCTCTATCCCTTATATTTGTTCTCTTTCTGTTTCTCTAATACCTACCTACCTACCTACCCACTCACAGCCATCATGGCCACCTACACAACCATGGAGGGTCCTCACCATATCGCTATCCGAGAGCTCGACCTGAGGACCTGCCACCCAAGCACCATGGCAGACCGAGTCGGTGCTGTCCCTGTGCTCAAGACGAGTGCTGGTGAGTTTCCCCCCAACAAAAACTTCTCTCTTCTGCCTATTGTTGTTGTCGTATTTCTTTTCTTTTCTTACTCGTCTTGGCTGTGGTTGGACCCTTATCCTTGTCTTCTTGGACCCGAGTTTTTTCGCTTGTCTCGATCCCCTGTCACTTCGTTACCTCGGCCACCACCATCAAGCCCACCCCTGTCATGAGTTTCAAGGTCAAGGTCAAGGTCAACCTGGACGACAGGCTCAAGCGATGAGCTTGAGTCACAGCCAGACCTTGCTTGGATACTCACAATGGCGTCCTTGGGGAGGTGGAAGGGGTCAGAAATGGCATTGGTGGAGAGCTTGAAACAACTTTTGTCTTGGAGCTTGGTCTTCCGCTTGACCATTCTGGAGATGGCCTCGACTACCTAGACACATTTGCTACCAAAGCCATCATGACTAACACTTCGGCCCGTAGCCTTCTTCACATTCCTCCGCGCCAATCTTGTCCTTCACTCGGCCATGACCTCGGCGACCAACTCTCCACAACTCGGTCCTTCAGTCCCATTTTCCTCCTATGTCCCGCCATCGCCATCTCCGCTTGCCGCCCACGCTCCCTTCTACGGCTTCGATGACGACGATGACATTGAACCGCTATCCCTCGAGGTTCTCGACAAGCCTCAGGACAAGATTGAGAGCCTTCGCCTGGTCGCCGATTCCATCGCTCAGATGCGCCAGCGGGCCTCGTTGAACCTCGTCTTTCACCCACTATGCCTCGCCGGTTTGTCCACTGCCCTCGCTGCCATTTACCACCTCGGTGGCGTCTCTCGTCTCGATCCCGGCCTCGGTATGACTATCTCCTGTGGTGTCATCATGAGTTACCTCATGGGGATCCGATACCTAGCCAGTGGCTACATCTCACTGGCTGAACGACTGCGTTGGAACTGGCTACGGGCGGACGACGGTGAGGAGGATACCCTGCTTGCTGCCCGCCTCAACGACGACATCATCGGAACGCTTGTCCTACGTCTCGAACCGAACCCGACCTCGGGCCACAGGCGCAGACGATCTCTCTCGCTCCGTGGTGGAAAGGGTGTCATCCGGGCATGGACTACCAACCTTCGCTACCGTGGAAAGGGTGTTGGCAAGGACCTCCTCCATGAGGCCGTTCGTGTGACCAGGGAGCGTTGCGGCAAGGACGCCGAGATCGGTTTCGCCCAGGAGCATGCCAACAGCGCCATGCTGCTCCCCGGTATCTTCAACGCCCCCTTCCGCAGGGACGAGGTGCGAGCCACCAGGGCCCTGGACGGAGTTCTGGCCGACTGGGACATGTTCAAGAGGAAGAGGTAAACGAGAGGTCATGTCATGAGACAACAGCAACAACAACAACAACATTATGAGGACATGAAGGGTCCTACAACCAACGAATTCATCATCGAGAAAAGGCGACCAATGTGAGACGATGATGAGAAAGAGATGGAGAATGAAACCGGTGACGACAGAGTGATATAAAGTCCAGGAGACAGCTCTATCGACGGAAAGACGCGGCTATAATCAACAAACAAACTATACACAGATACCACTAGAAGAAGGGTCATGACAGAGACTCGAGGAAACTATACCACCGACCAGGTGGAGGCGATACCAAACGGAGGTTATACCAGGCGGAGGTTATATCATACGAAGGTGATACCAGATGGAGGCTTACACGCCAGGGGAAGAAGCTCGTAATAGTGGGAGCTTGCTTACTATACTTTGTTTTTGGATACCTACTTGTACTGTCACTTGAGATACCCCATACCTATATTTCTTTCGTTAAAGAAGAAGCTCATAATTCATCAGGTCATATATGTCATGCTATGCATGATGGACCTGGTGGCTAATAACAATCTCTGATCTCTCTCGACTCAAACAAATGCCAGCTTCCTTTCCTTGTTCCTCGATGATGAAATTATCCACCCAAAAGCTGAAATGCCCAACCTCGTTTCCCCCCCCGTCTCAAAGCCAAACACGCCCGCAAAGATTTGACAGACAGAATTCCAAATGCCAGAAACAGTTTTTTTTTGGCTCCCTTACGCCGAGTCCGGTAAACTCCCCTCCCCCCTTTCCGTCGTCTCATGTCATGTACATGATGGCTTGCTTGAAGCCCAGGCGCGATGAATCCTTTAGCGGTATCGAAGAGGTTGATGAGCGGTGTGTCTCTTCACCTTATTCTCCGCCGTATCCGGGTCAAACCCGTAGATAGGACGACCAATCCGTCTCAGGCTGTGAATAACCTAGTTCGCCAGAATCAGTCAGCAGAGGGTCCAAAAAACGTTGAGTACGTTCTCTTAGGTTCGAACATACGTCGCTGATAGTGACGGTCTTCGCGTTCCTGTATTCGACATATATGATGCAGTCGCGAATCACCTGCTTGAGTGGTCAGTGCTGTAGCTGAGAGAAGCAGTCAGGTGAGGCTACTGACGGTGTTCAGGAAACTTCTGAGCACGGTTCGCGTTTCTTTGTATATATCTCCGGATATACGCTTCACGCCACCCCGACGCGCAAGTCGTCTAAAGGTCACACACAGTCAGTAAAATCCGCACTTCTTAGAGAGAAGACAAGCTCACCGGATCGCGGGCTTGGCTGTATAAAAGTTAGCAACGCGTCCTCCACGTAAAAGAAGTGAAGATGATACATACTGACTCCGTTAATACTATCCGATAGTATCTTTCTAATGATATTCATTAGCAAAATCTACCTTGAGCGACGTCAATATGTGAACTCTCACCGGTGTCTCCTCGCCCCGGGTAGGGTCTTGCCGCCTGGGCCCCGACCGTTTACAGGCTTGTGAGCCATGCCTTTACGCATCGAAGGATCCATCGTTCTCGGCCCAAGGCCTCCGCGAGTCACCGTGGTGGGAGGCATTGTGGTTGAGAGATGTTGTTCGATAAAGAAGGTGTTGCGAAATGGTTGGTCTGTGCGAGCAAATCCGTCTGAAGAAACAAAAAAAAAAGCTTGGTAAAGGAAAAAGCGATTATAGTCAATAAAGACACAGGGTAATAGATACCAATGCGATGAGTATGTAGGTGTTTTAATCTGGAGTGTCTCGTTTTCCAGAATAACAAAGAGAGAGAGGTGGCGAAGCTGGTGATACCGTTGGAGGGGAGAGAGAGCTCCATATCATATCACACCCTAAAGTCTACCTAAGGTTCAGGCAGACGGGAGGCCCCGTCTGCTCAAGTACTGCACGTGACCTCTAAATGCAAGCACCTAACCATGAACACCCTCACGACAAACACGAGAGCCAACATGCAAACTATTTGCACGTTTAGCGAAACCTAGGCCCTGCATGGTTCTAGATTTAGAAGAACACATGGATGGATATGTACCTAATGCATATGAGCAGCGAGTGCCAGTTATATCGGCAGATTATATAATAATCATCACAGCATTCAAACACCTAGCTGCAGAGTGAGTACAGAGTACCTAGACATAGATTCCATACATAAATATAACAAATACGATCAAAATCCACATCAACAATATCGAATGTTTTTATATCATTTCACAAGCAGCTTAACTTTTCGTAGCCTAGGTCGATCGATGTACGCACTTCTCAAACCTCCAACAGAACCTACACAGCCTCAAGAGGAAGCCAGTATGCCTCAACTCCATGATGCTCTCGACCAGGCGCGACATCTTCCCAAGTCGCCCGTACTACGTAGTTGGTAAACCATCAATCAATCAGTCGATCGATTGGAAGGGGTCCAGCAAACTTGACATGGTCATCGTCCCATTAAACATGTGTGCTCCTCAAGTGTCTCGCACCGCACGCACAATCAAAACAGTCAGTTGGCCTCAACGCCAGATTCCTCGCTACCACTGCCTTTCCGAGGTATAACATGAAAACAAAGTGAAGCGCGCCCGACGCCTCTCGAACAGGGGGTATAAAGCAAATAAGAGTAAACGATGTGGAAATATTATATCATCCGTCGTCGCCGTCGCATCTTGTGAGGCTAATAGCGTAGCATTTGCAATGATGCGCCGCCGACACAGGTACTGATACAATGACAGTGGAACGGAATTTGACGTTCCAGCGTCAGCTGCGTGCGACATGCTGGGGACCTAGATGATGTGCAACGTCACTCTTATCATGCTGTTGCTGCGATTGCAGGCTCAGCTGTTTCCACTGCTTCGGTGGTCTCAGGGGCAGATGCAGATGCCTCTGGCGTGGATTCCTCTGGCGCAGGGGGCGCGTCAGGAATCTCGACGTCTTCCGACACCTTGGTCGCTTCTTTGCTCTCCGGAGTTTCAGTGGCTTCAGGCTCAGCAGCTGCCGTGGCTTCAGTAGCTTCAGGCGCGACAGGAATATCTGCTGTCTCAGCCACAGCAGGAACCTCGGGCGCTTCTGAAGGCTGAGCTACTTCAGACGCTTCAGTCACCTCAGATACTTTGGGAACTTCAACAGCAGGAACAGGAGCAGGCTCCGTGGCCGTGGGCTCAGTTGGCTTCACGACCTCGGATGCCAGCAGGGCCTCAGCAGCAGCCTCAATGCCCGCCGCTACCTCATCCTTGATCTGTACTTCGGTAATGCGGGGTTTCTTGGCTGGGCGCTCTTCCAGAGCCTCTCTAGCGTCTTGGGCTGCCTTGAGCTCAAGTTCGAGGTCATCCAGTCGTCGCTTCAAGCTGTTTTCTCTTCTGTGGCTGTCCTCAAGTTGCGCGCGCAATTGCGCTTCGCTTTCTCTAGTGGCCTCCAGTTGGGAACGCAGCTGAGTCTGCTCTGCGCCTGCGACTTGCTGGCCACTTCGCGCGACGGCCTCTTGCTGTTCCAGCTGACTCAAGCGACCTCGGAAAAGCTCAATGATAACCTCGAGTTCACTGACTCGAGTCTTCAAGCTCGAATTATGAGCGATAAGCTGTTCATGGGTCTGTGGGGCCTCCATCTTGCGGTCGCCATTTAGGGGGGATGTAGCTCGTCCTTCCCCTGTGGCAACATAGCCAGTCTGGTATGGGTCTTCGACCATGAAGGAAGAGAGGCTATGCGAATACATCGAGGGGGTCCCGGTGCGCGAGATCGGAGAGTCGGATCCATCATGCCCATTGGCCGACTTTTGTGATGTTCGTCGGGCGGCCTGAGCAGCATGCGCGGCGGCGGCAGCAGTTTGTCCGGTAATGTCAACACCGTTGGGATCAGTGGATACGAAGTTCTGGGCTTGCTGTTGCTGCTGCTGCTGTTGTAGCTGTTGTTGTTGCTGTTGCCGAGAGGGGTTAGTAAGGGGTATTGTGTCGAGCGCGAGAAAACTCACCTTTTTTTTATTCGCCAAGTCCGGGCGCATCGTCTTGACGCGATTGCGGCTCTTGATAACGTCCGTCTTTAGAGAGATTGGCCTAGGGCGGCCGTGGAGCTTGAGGAACAGACCGCAGGCATTGCACAATACGGAGCCAAATTCGTCGCGGCGCCATAACGGCGTGGTTGAAGTGCTGCAGTTTTGGCAGGTTGGCTGCGTTGATCCGTTAGTTGCCATCATGACGCCGGTTGTTGAAGATGAAGTCCAAGGCGAAGCGGGAGGGAGGGCGATGATTATTATCTCGGCCACGATAAGAGGATGGAGTAAAATTCTTTGGCCGCAACGTAACTGGCTTGATAAGCCCACATGAGCGCCCCACTCGACCCCAAGATAGGCTTAGTATGATCAAGGTTATGCCGATGCACGTGACCATATCAATCGGTCGCGATAAGACGGTGAACAGTAGTGGGCCACCCCAGGGTCACCACGGGGCATGGGCACTCGTCGCTCGCTCCGTTGTGCAATAAGTTTGTGGTCCAGGTGACATGGAAACCGTGGGTCGATGGTCGTCAAGGAGGTTCAGGAGTGTGATCTCGGGAACGGACTGATAAGATGATGACATAAGAAATCAATCTGAACTCACCAGGTTACTGCCGGAACCCCCACTCGTCGCGGCATGCGATGTGGCGGTGGGCGGCGCGACGGCTGGCGATGCCACTGCTGGCGATGCGGCTGGTGGTGGTGCAGCTGGCGATGCAGCAGTGTGCGGTGCGCTAGGAGACATCCCGAGTGATGGATATGGATCACACAATGTTCTGTGAGTGAGCATTAGTAAGTGCGAGGTCAAACAGATAGTAAACGGTCAAGGGTTCGAGTCGCTTGAAGTTGAGCTTGGGCTTTCTTTGTGCGACGATCGCGACAAGATCACATCTAGAAAGAAATAATCTCATACCTTAGTTTCTCTGAAGCTGCGCAGATTGCTGCAATGTCTGCGAGACCGTGTGGTGCGCCGTTGATGTCGTGATCTTGTTGAGATGTTGTCGTCTGTGACAGCAGCTCATCCTCCATTGACGCTGAGGTCGTCATGCCCGTGGGTTCCATGGTTTGGATACCTATGTACCTGGCGCCCCCACTGTAGAACAGCTTGCTGCGAGATAGGTAGTCTGGATAAGTGCGTTATCGATCAAGATGTAGCCGCGCGCTGATAAGATTGATCAACTGCGGCCGCGCGGGCGTGAGAGACGGAGCTTGAGAGACAGCGACGCGAATAAGCCGGGGAATAGGTAGGTACGTCTTGTCTTGCAAAACAGAGAGCCCAAGTGATGGTCGACGCCAACAGGGGGTGTGCAGCGTCGATGAAGCGAGGCGAAGCGATGTCGCGTTGAATGAATGGATGGGAAAGCTGAGGAAGAAAGCAAGCGTGATCTGGAAAATCAACATTCCCCGGGGCCCCTAAGATGAAAGACGGCGGCGCGCGTGCACTGATCAGCGGCCGAGTCTCAGTGAATGAATGTTCAGTATTAAAGGGCCGACACGCCGAGCGAGCAATAGAGTTGCAGACTTTTGTTTTTTTGGCTGCAGCAAGAGCCTTGGATGTATAGGGACTTGCTGATTGGACAGCTGGCCGTTACACAAGCAATTATTACTACAGACAGACAGTCTCCTCCGCAATGTGGCCTGTCAGCTTGATTGACTGACTGACTGACTGGCTGGCTGGGTACTGTAACTGTCCGTCTGGCAAGTCGGGAGTATTCGTATTCCCATGTAATGCCGGATCTGGCAAACCGTCCTCTCAAGTCATTTGTAAGAGCTATCATCACAGATCACGCGCTCTGAGATCTTGTCATCATCTTGTCTCCAAGGACGGGCCGAGAAACAAAAGCTCACCGATCGATGAGGGTTTTTGATCGCCATCTCCCGTCAGCCTGTGGGGTTTATTTGTTAGTCCCTGGTTCCTCGTCGAGGCCTTCTAGACAAGCGGACAATTTCCCAGGGGGGGGCGCCAGCTGGCCGAGCCCAAATCTCTTTCTGCCCCCGTGATGGGGATCCGCAGGAAGTGATTTCGTTGATTTGGCCTTCCTCCGTAGGTCGTCCCCCTTTTTGCCAATTTTTTTTTTCATAATGACCTGATGGTGCGCGGTTCTTGTTATGACACTCGGTAATTAATAGAAGCCATCACATCGATGTGTAAGCGGTCTCGGGGGAGTGGAAGATGAATACTATGTACATTCAGACTGCATGATCTGGTCATTGCAGAGATTAATTTCACCTTCCCACTGCCTGCCATAGAAGCTCGGGTCTATTGTGACGTAACGTCGAAGTTCAAATAAGAAACAAGCATCAAACAACCGAGCCCCGAAGATGCCTGCCCGTACTACTCTCCCAGCGCCCCTATTCGCCTTTTTCTTGACCGGATCTTCTGGGGCAACTCGGCGTGTCTAGGGTAAGGTGACGAGAACCATGTAATTGGGCTATGGCTGAGATTACATCTGAGGGACCGGCTGTTGCTGAGTGCACGAGGCCTCCCGCAAATTCCGGAAGGCACGGAGTGACAACTAGTCCACCAGGCCGAGGGCAAAGTGTGGCGCATAATCCAGCCCAGGCAGACGCAGAGAGATGTAAAGAAAAATAATGCCGGAAACGTATGTCTCGTCGTCAACCTCCCCCAGCACCTTCAGATCCCGAGTAAGAAAAAACGCGTCTCGAATACGCGTTTTCTCACCTCACACACGTCATTATGGCTGAGAAGCCCCACGTCCCACCTCTTCAGCCACACTCCTCCGCTCGGCCCTCCATGATTGACCCCTCCAAGGTTGCATCAAGTCAAGCCACAAAGAAACCTAAGGCTGTAGGTACCATGCCCCCAGCGGTGTGAGAGTAAGTGACATCCATCCATCCCCATCGATTCAAGACTCTTAATTGGGACCTCCCCCAGCATTTCTCGACCCATCATCACATCCTTTCTCCGCCAAACCCGTCGAGTATCTTGTCCTCCTGTTCCCCTATTGCTCCAAATATCCAGTGCCGTGCGAGAATACCTTCATCATGTTCAACTGGGCCAAGCAGCAGTAAGAAACGCCTCACCCATACAACCCCACCTTGGCTTGGACCCTGGTTCAGATGCCTTCATCTTTTACATTGAAGCAGCCAAAAAAAAAAAAAAACCCCCCAAAAAACTGACGATTGAACCCTCACTCTAGACTGGCCAATGTCGCCGGCACCCAGGAGCCCATCTATGGCCCCGAGGCCATCAAGTCGGTCGCCGTCGAGACGGAGAAGACGCCCTTCACCGAGAGCAAGCGTGAAGATCTGAAGTGGCAGGCCATGGACTCGACGTCGGTCGAGACTCAGACCATCTACATCTTTGGCGAGAATGGCTACGTCGCTCTTCTCCAGGTCATCTACAGCAATGTTGCGTATGTGCGGCGTGCCCGCTTACACTGGATATACATGGCTAACATGGACATTAAAGTGGCATCCGCACAACCTGCCAGTTCAACTGCAAAGTCTTTTACCCCGACCGCTCCAAGCCCATCCTCTGGTGCTCGACACCCCTCAACAACCATGACTTTAGCGAGGACATGACAAGCTTCTACGCCGACGACCTCGCCGTCGAGCTGTCCGAGGATGGCACCTTTTACACCATCAAGAGCATGAACGACGAGCGGGCCATCGTCAACCTCAAGCTCACCCGCACCTCGCCCGGTTTCCAGGCCGGCGCCACCGGAAAGACTCTTTATGGTACTGACCTCGAGAACCCATGGGGCTCCATGAGGCACGTCTTCTGGCCCCGCTGCGTGGCCGAGGGCACCATCACAACCGATGAGGGTCCCATCGATTTCAAGGGCCGCGGCTTTTACGTCTACGCCCTGCAGGGCATGAAGCCTCACCACGCCGCCAGCCGGTGGAACTTTGTCAACTTTCAGGGCCCCACCTACTCGGCCGTCATGATGGAGTTCACCAGCACACCCTCGTACGGCTCGACCCTCGTCAACGTCGGCGGCATCGCCAAGGACGGCGAGATTGTAATTGGAGGTTCCAAGAACACGGCCACTCACACCGAGGTTAAGAACGACTCGGAGAATGACTGGCCGGAGCCGAGCCATGCCAAGTACACCTGGTCGGGTACGGACAAGGACGGCAAGACCATCGAGGCCACATCCGAGGGACCTTTGGACGAGCGCGTTGACCGCGTTGATGTCATGGCCGAGGTGCCTGGCTTTGTCAAGACGATTGTTGCAGCGGCAGCTGGAACCAAGCCCTACATCTATCAGGTTTGTTGATTAATTTCCGCATCATCCGATAATGGGCCATGCCCCTTGCTGACTCGGCCGTATAGTACCACCCGAAGCTTCCCTTGAAGCTCAAGATCGGCGACCAGGAGATCGTCGAGGAGGGCACCATCTTCACCGAAGCAACCTTTATCTCGTAATAGACAAGACGGTGGTTTTTTTTTTATCAACACTCTTCTTGAATTCGTCTTGGATCCATGTTCCTTTACACAGATACAACTTTGCATCACACATTGGGTAATAATACAATAATCAAATGGTCGGCGTTGGAGACGGCTTGGTCACTCGCTTAGATACAACACTCACTGATGGATGGATGGATGATGCCCTTGAGGTTCTTTAATAGCCTAGCTTAGCTCAGCTCACGAACTTACTTGGTCTTTAGACGGCGGGGAGGGGGGAGGGGGGAGAGTCTCGCCGCGTCGTGTAAATTGATTGACCTTTGTTCGCTCGGATCGCGTCCCGCAATCTCTCATCTCTCCATTGTCAGCTTCAATGACAATGTCTCTTGTGAAGAAGGGAAGGGAAGGGCAGAGAGATATTAACCCAAGAGGAGACAAGGTGGAGAGGGAGAAGCCAATAGTATAGGCGATTATTAGGTACCTCGTGTGTGTAAAGGTAGGTAGGCCCGCCGTTCTCAAGGGAGGGAGACGCGAACCATTGGGGTCTCTATTCCATTTACCCACTGACCATATGGAGCAAAATGTCTCGCCGTGGACCAGAAACCTTTACGCTGTCTCGTCACAATCTTGGCCCTTTCTCTCTCTCCCCCCCCATCTTTTGCTCCCTCTTCTTCTGTTTCTTCACTCCTTTTTTGCTTTTTTTAAGGTTTTATTGAACTGACGTGCATACACACACAGATGATCTGAGTCATCGGAACCCCTGGCGTACCTGACTAGAAGCACCCAAAGATAACTAATGGAGGGGGGGATGGGTGTCCGCGGCTGAGGGGTTCGCGACTTATACGCGACTGTCAACATTCCTCGGATCCAGACCACAATGTTTTACCTGATGGATGGGGTTGTCTCCAGCCCCTAGAGAGCTTTTTTTTCTCTGTGTCTCTTGTCACTTTTTTTTATTAAATGGCTTGTGATCCGATTCTTGGGGCTCAGAGGAATTAAATAAAGAGGAAACTGTCTGCTCCTAGTTTCTGGAGAATTGCTTCATCCCTCTCTCCTTCATTCATCCCTCAACAAATAAACTCGTTCAAGAAAGAATAATTCCATTTCATCGATTCCACTCACAATTCTCTCCCTCGTGAGCACCTTTCATCCTCCTCCTTCTTCGTTCCAACAGAGAAAAGAGAAGAAGAATTCACTAGTCATGGCTGCCTTTGCCTACCGCGATGCGTCGGCGTACGCACCAGTTATTCCCTCCCCTTTCAACCCCACAAACCATGGACCTGAGAACAACTATGGCCCTGCTGGACGCATCGTGCGCCGGAGAAGAAACAACAGGGCGGCGGCTCGGAGGAATCATCCGGCGTCACACACTCTTACTCAGCGGCTTCTCCGGGTCAAGGCCGCTGAGGCGTGGAGAGGACATGTGCTGAGTGCCCAAGTTGCTCAGTATGAGAGTGCAGCGGCTGCTGCTCTAGCAAAGGGGCCTAAGGGAAAGGTGAGTCTCTGACATGACAGAATGAATGATAATGCGGTACACATGCTGAGAAGTTGTCTCGTTTTTAGAACTGCTACCCCCCGCTCCGCATGAGCTTCTCCCTCTCAGACGCCCACCGCATCGCCAGTGGTCTTCGACTACCAGACCTATCATGCCTCAAGACAAGGAGGATGCTTCTTGCTATGGGTCTCATGGGTATGCTCCCGGCCCTCAAGGTCCGCGACATGTTGCAACAGGCGAAGCCTTTATGACTGAGATTGGATGATGACGATGAGGACTGTGACCGTGATAAGGATGGATTAGGGATTTGCGATTGCTGCTGCTCCACCTTCTTCTGCTGTGGTGCTGGGAGAGTTTTCTATATGATATACCCGCGTACTACGCCTGTTTTTGTTTTCAAGCCACCATCTATACAACCCATTTGCTTCTCCAAAAACAATGAACCTCCCCCCCTAAAAAAGGTCGTGCCAATTACTCTTTATCATACATCGTACAAGGCGTATACACGTCTTTGACTCATTCATCTTGCTTCTTCTTCTTCTCCTCCACCGGAGTAGTGGATCCCGGTTTCTCGGAGGCTGTGCCGGCTGCCTCCTCCTTCGCGGGGCCCTTGTCGAACGGGTCTTTGAGTGACTGCTCAACCTGCCATATGGCCCTTTCGAGCTCAACCTCGAGTGCGGGCATGCCGAGATGTTCTGAAAAGATCTGGACCTCCTTCTGCGTTAGAAGAGTGCGCTCCTTGTTATCTGGCTCCTTAGCGGGCGGTGCGTGAAGCTTATAAAGATCATCAAGCGTCCTTGATGGCACCGAGTACAGCATATCTTTCTCAATAAGCCATTGTATGTGCTTCCCACCCGCAATGGCTCTGTAATGTGACCAGGCTCTGTAAACGAGGTAGAAGAAGGGGAGGTTGGGGATTCTAAAAAAAGAAAAAGTCAGCTCTCGCATGTTTATGAGCAAGACATGGGGCATTGGGACTTACACAGGCACCAATGCGAATGGTATAGTGATTGGCATGCCAATACAGCACCATATGAGGCGCTTGCGATGTAGTGCTTGCCGCTCCGTGGACAGAGTCTTGAGGATATCCTCGGCTTTGCTGCTGGGCGATATCACCGACCACGGGAAGACGACCTCGATCTTCTCTTTATCCCTAGCGTACTCGGCGCGGATTCTGGCTGACAGTGGCGGGACCGACTTGAGACCCCATTCCTCGTAGGGGATGCGCCGAAAGGCGTGGTTACCGTAATCGACCACCTTGCGCTTCCAGCCAGACTCCATCTTCTCCCACTCAGCCCACTTCTTGGCGGCAAAGTCGGCGGCCCTGTCGACATAGTTGTGCTCGTTCTTGTTGACGTGGCCGCGCTTGGCGTACAGGAGTGTCCTCCGCGTTGAGAGCGGGAGGAGGAACAGTCTCATGGTTTGGTGAGAGGGTGGGTGCTGCCTGGGCGCACACCGTTATGCGACGACGATGACGGGCGAGGTTGGGATATTTGAGAATGTGGCTAAGCGTTCGGCGGATGCGTGGAGTGGTATTTTTTTTTAATCTCGCGGTGGGCTTCAGAGGGAGAGAAAGGAGGTTCCAGCTGGGAGGCGCAGCAAAGTCGTCAGATGTTTATCGCAGCATGACGATAATAGAAGAGATATTCTAGCTGGCGGGGTGGCGGGCGGCGCGTGGTGGGAGGAGTAAGGCGCAAGACGACAACGGACAGAAGAAGAAAGAAAGCGAGACAATGGGCGCGACAACAAAGATGACTTTAAATAGTGAGGCAAAAAGACCCAACAAAACGAAGAAAACCCTTGATAGAGTCGTGGCGAAGCTGGCGACGACGATGCGGCAGAACTAGAAAACGGTGGACGATGATTTTTTTGCCAATTGGATGGAGTTTAGCTCGCTTTGAAGCTCTGACCTTGGAGGCCCCCGGAGTGACGCACATGGTCGTCATGGTTGGGGAAGGTTCGATGCTCTTTACAGCACGTGCAAGAAGGCAGAGAGATGCGCTGACGGTCAAAAGTACCTCCCCTCCCCTCAAGGCATAAACTCACATTATCATTCCCCTTCAATGGATAGGCTCATCGACGTCAATGACTCTATACAAAAAAAAATCCATCTAATCTTGGCTCTTTCATCCTTTCTTAAAAAAGCTTGGTCTTAACTGGCCAAGAGATTTGCTCTGCAACCTTGTGCACCTCGATCTCGGCACTCAACTTGAACCCCACCACACAAAACTCCCGCTCTTGGCTCAAACCCACCAAACATAATGTCCAAAATCCCTCAACCATACAACAATCCCCTCGGGCGAATGGTTTAGTGGTATAATACTCCCTTAGCATGTTCTGCCAGAATCATCTGGGAGTGGTCCAGGGTTCGATTCCCTGTTCGTCCAACTCAGGCGGTTTAATCCCGCTGTTATACCTTCTTTTTGACATTTTTACATGTTTTTTTTTTTTTTTTTTTTTTTTTTTTTTTTTTTTTTTTTTTTTTATTTTTTTTTTTTTTTTTTTTTTT